>JAOEHY010029600.1:0-53159 GCA_025447955.1 Psilopsiagon aurifrons | reverse complement strand
GATGGGAGCAGGGTGGGGGGTACCTCTGCGGTAGGCACCATGGGGACAGGGCCATGAGAGCTCCTACACCTCCCCCATCCACTCCACTTGCAGAGCAGTCTGCTCAATGCCTTCTTGGAGCTTACAGAGGTGCCTGCTCATGGGAGGCCCAGCAGAAGTTAGGGACATTTCCAAAGTGCACGTTTGCCTTCAGGAATGCAACATAAGCCATTTTGCGATAAAACGGAGGGGATGGAGTGGTACTGGAAAAGTTACAATCGGGCTGCAATCTGTGAAGCTTGGCAGCACTTATGAGAAGGGATCTGCCTCTCAGATGTGCTTTGCTCCAGCAGCAGGGCTCAGGCATTGCCAGACTCTGTGAAACTAGACAACAAATAACTATGATTTGACACCGTAGTACAAAGCTTCAATAGCATCTGCAGTGTTCCCAGGATGGGGTCCTATGCTAAGTACAATCTTCATTCACATTGCCACCCCAGATGTGCAGGGAGGGCTTCATTCACATTGCCATACCAGATGGGAGAGCAGCTTCAGCCCTGTCAAACAGTGGGAAAGCTCTGAGACATCCACCAAGACCAGGGGCAGGCCAGGATGGGAGCAGGGAGGGTACCCCCTCAAAAGAGTCCAGGCAGCCACTGGGAGGATGCTGAGGACAAGGGAAGGCAGATGAAGTGCTGGGTGGCTCTACCTGGAATATAACCCTGTTGTACACAACTTTAAGAATTAATGAGTTCCAACTTTACATAGCTTTTGTGACCAGTTTAATGAGCCAGTTTATCAGGCTCGCTTAACCTTCCCCTTAAACCTGTGCTATCAGCCTGTCAGCGCCAGGGTGCTTTTTTTAGCCTCCCCTTTTATGTCTGTGTAAGCTTCAAGGACAGATACTGTGTCCAGTAAAAAAGATTGTGTTCGGGAGACTGATAAATAACCTGTACCAAAGACAGGCAGCAACATTCCTCATTTGGTTTCGGAGGACAACTCCCAGCTGCATCTCTGTGTTGGTGCCCTAAGTGCTAAAAGATAAGTGTCACTCATCCCCGCTCTGGATTTGGACCCTCACTCTGCAGGGAGTGCTGGGAACTGGCCAAGGGCCATGTCCTAAAGTTGCCTTTCCTTTCCCTAAGGATCCCTATTGGCAGCAGCACCAGCTGCATGCAGCTCTGATGGGTACTGGCAGCAGCACGTTTATTACAAAAATAGTATACTAAGTTGCTGGGGTAGAAAACAGCTGTACTGAAATAAAAGACTGCAGCACCTATTGATGCTTATTCTCTAGGTCAGCTCCTAAGGTTTCCGTCTTGTTTCATCCAGCTAAATACATATGTCCAGCTGCTTGCATAACCTTTGATGGTAAGAGGCAATCTGTAGCAAAAGCCCCGCTCTTGTGTGCTGCTTCCTCCTGCCAGGCTCCCTGCCCACAGAAAAGCCCTGCTCTTACATGTGCATTTTCTCCCCAGAGGCTTATTTCCTCATCAGTCTCCCAGGATTCATAAACTTTATCCAGACACCAGTTTTCATCTCATGCCTTAAAGATTAATGGTGTCACAGTGGTGCTTTGGGAATGCTTGTAGGGCCTTCTACTTCAGAAACTTTCAAATACATGGGCGCCTAAAGACCACACTGGCACTTGAGGGAACCATTACCTCACATAGATAGAACTCACATTCCTCCTCACAAATGGAAGGTTCCCTTCAGACTTCCATCAGTTCACCTTCCTCTTCATGTTTGTGGGAAAGCTTTTCTGGAGGCAGCCCAAGATATTAACACAGGACAGCTATGCATAAGCTACCCAATAGCTGATACTTTCATTTTGAAACAAAAATGATCTTTTTTTGTATGGTTGAAGTAGGGATGGAGGTGAACAGCATACAGAGAAGGCAGTTATACCCCTGCCCTGTCCACACAGACAGGGCTAAGGTATCTGACAAAACTTCCCTGTGCAGGTAATGTCTAGGGTATTTGATTGTTCGGAGTGGGGCCCGAGTTCCACAAGGCACAGGGAAGGAAAAATTTTGGGGCATCTCACTTGTCCCCACTAAAATAAATCAGAGAAGGAGGAAAATGAGATGTCGTGATTTCCCATGGGAGCCTTCCAATACCTGGGAACAAGTGTGTTTTGCTCGCAAGTCCAGCTCAGACAGGCTGCAGCCAACCAGGGATCATCAAAAGGCAAATTCCAGCTTGGGTGGTACCACACAGGAATTTTGGTCAGTATCTGAGGCACCACTTTCTCCTACACTGCCCCGGACATACTGCATGTGTATGGCTCTCTCAGGTTTTCACATGGCAACCGTGCTGTGCCCCCTCTTGCTCTTGCTGCAAGGATGTTGTGGACCTGGCTGCCCAGAACCAGCGCATCCTTCCTCTGCTACTGTCCTGGTTCATGCACCCTGAGGACTGCAATAAAATTGGCTTGGTAGAAACAGCATAGGCATTCTGCTTGCTAGGCTCACCTCCTGCATGTCTGCACCGCAGGACTGGTCTGCCTTACCCAACAGTGAAACACTGGTGTCCCCATATACCTCAGCACCTTATGTCCTTTTAGACATCTGATATATCTGAAGTGGGCAGATTCAGCAGAGCGCCTGTTGGAAATTGCCACCCTCCCAGAATGGCAGCTGGGAATCAAGCAGGGTACCCTAGAGAATCTCGAATGGCATTGGACACCTATATTTAGGTACCCAAATCCCACCCAGTGAGTCAGCAAAGCCTTTCCCAGCAGATCCGCTCCCTAGCGATAGGGTGGGGCAAGAAAGATGAAGCGTGCCAGCATTTTCCTGCATGTCGCTGCCAAGCATACCCTCAAGGTAGCAGTCATGAGAATTCGTGAGGAGTATGAGAGATAGGGAGTCCATTTCAACAAGTCTATTTTAAAGCATCCTTTCATCAGAGCTGAATCGTTGCCTGGAAATACTACAGGCTTGTTTGGGGATGCTGCCATTCTCAAATGGGTTCTTCAAAAGAAAGAAAAATAACAGGCCCTTTTAAATCTTTGTTTGCTTCTTGTTAGTCTATGTTGGATGTCACTTCTAAGTATAGTTCATTTCTAATTGTGCATGGAGTTATGAAAGCCGCCTGGGGGTTTTGTGGAAAAAGGATGGTAAACAATGGGTCTGTCATCTCCAATGTTACGGTACACAGCCTATGTGAGTGAGGAACACATGCATTCAGAATGAAAGCTGACTTTCCTTGGTGTATGTTGTCTTCTGGCTTCTGGATGCTTCCAGCACATTGCAGTGGCCTTTTTTGTTGTTGTTTTCTGGCTTTGCAAAGCAAGAGGTAAGTGACAGAGCCCCAGGGCATCTTCACCACAGGGAGCCAGTGGCCTGCTTTGACCACAGTTACCGAGAAACGTGGGGGCTGCTGCAGCTTTCAGGTCTCCAGTGCCTGAGCACTGTGTCAGTGGTTTAACCTCTGTGGGAGCTGACTACTGCAGGGGGGGAAAAACCTCTCATGGGGGTAGCCTAATCCTGGGTGTTTGGGTTTTGCACCTGAAATGCTCTGAAGCATGTCTTCCCCCAGCTCTAAGAATGAGCACAACTTTGGTTTCACCCTTGAGCAAAAGAGAGAAGGCACCAGTGACTTGTGCTTTATTAAAGCCAGGCCAACTGCTTGGGGCCTTCTTGTGACAGGAATTATCAATCTTAAATATATATAGTGGAACAGGCTGGTTTTGCCTAAGGCCTGAAGGATGAGCGAGGCCTTGCACTGTTTTGTGCCTTGTATAAACACTCATTCTTTGGTGCCTGTGTGTCTGGGGAAGGAGCAAGCTTTCTGGCCTAACTGCTGCCCCTGCACCACAGACATTTCTTCCAGCAATGCTGAGGTGCATTGCACATTGAAAGCACACACACACACATGCACACAGACACACACACACAGACAAAAAGTGGCATATGACCCTAAATACATCATTATTCTGATTAGAAGGCGGAGCTTGGGAGCTGTCACTGTTTGTTTTATCAGTTCCCAGGGTATTCCTGTGCTTCTCTCACTCAGGCTGGCAGCCCTCAGGAGCTTGCACCTGTCCTGCGAGCTCCCTGAGCATCCCTGGGACCCAAGGCACCTACCGGTGTCATGTGGGATCCCCTGGTACCCAGCACGGCCTTCTCTATTCCCCTCCAGCGACCCGGTCAGCAGGGGATGCGCTTTGATTCAGCGATGCTCTTTTGGCTCTGAGGCTCGGATCAAAGTTATGCGGTACCCAGAGCCCGGCAGTGCTGTACCCTGCAAAGCCGTGATTCACTCTGCCAGTCCAGCATCTCTGGGATCTGTTTGAAGGCTGTGGACTGCCAGGTGTCCCCTGTCAGTTCGGATACTGTCTGTCCTCCCACAGCCCTCAAAAAGGCAGCATAAAAGCAGAAATTCATATTTTTCTCTTGGCTACTTCATCAGAAATGCCCACACCTGCTGCCAGGCATATTGCTAGTGGAGGGAGATGCTGCAGTCACAGAGGGGAAGCCCCTCACTTTTCTATGGATGCACCGGGTCTGTGTTCTTTTGTTCAGGCTCAGAGAAAGAAATGGTTTTTAATGTTTCCTCCCATGAGAACATAGGATCTAATTCTTCCCTCTCTAAATCAAAAGCAGGATGAGAAAGCGAGAATCCGATTTTGTCTCATCTCAGATCTCTGTCTCAGAATACAGGGATTTAAGATCATTGTGCCTCAGTAGCTTCCAGCTAAGGGAATGACATCCAGAACAAACACCAAAATTGGTTAAAAGGAATCACTTACAGAATAAAAGCAGGTTGGGGATGACTTCTCATCCCAGATGAAATTAGTATAATTACATCAGCCCTTTCCTCTCAGGACCAAGTTGCCACGGGGCAGTTTGTTTTGCTCTTCCTAATACACACAATGTGTTTTTTGAACTCATTCTCCAGTCACCACCGTACCTGACTGCTGCCTTCCCTTGTGATGCATGGGCAGCTGCAAGCGGCTTCTTCCTCTGCCGGCTATACAGCCAGGGGAGAAAAAAGCGGCCCTGGCACTTCTTCTGTCTCCCCTTTTCATCAAAAAAGATAGTTCTTTTCCTGTCTTAAAAGATAAGATCAGAGAGGGCGGGCTGCAGTCCTTGCCCCAGACCACCCTCTTCCTCGCAAGGGCAGTACATTATTCTGCAGGACAGAGATCAGCACCGCACGCTGATCTTAGGATGGTATTTTGCAGCGATGCTTCCTTTCTGGCGGCTAGGCTTGGTGTCCCAGCTGTCTGTTAGCACAACTGCTACTTGTCCAGAGAGCTCGGACAGAAATGGATGACCATAGCTAAACAGGTACAGACTGTGTATAAGTGTGGGTTCACTGGACTGCCAAGCCATTAGCTTTTGTTCATTTTGCTGTTTGGGAGGCACCTTTAATTTTGATTCTTTCTTTTCCCTGTATTACAAAGTGAGAAATACTTAGCATTTATGTAATTAGCTTGGCTACAATACAGGCGTTCCATGATTACAAACTAAAGTCAGTAATGTGAATGGTACTTTTTTGTACCACTAGAAATTAAAAATCAGTTGCACTATGATTAGATTGATTCCGGGTGGTTTCTTTTGAGTAATTATGTTCAAAATCAGTCTGCCAGTCCAATTTGCTATCAAATCTCACTTTATCGTTAGCATTTCACATGCAGGTGCATAGACAATATAAACCCAACATCCTACAAAATTACCATCCTTTTGTAGGAGTGAAATGCTGATTGTTTATTATCTGATTTAATTTCTGCTGGTTAAATCTGAGCAGTCAGATTTGGCAACATTTTCAGTCAACCTTACAAATATTTTAATACATTTATGTAACAATTAATGTGCAAACTAGTGCGGAGCAAAGTCTACTGCTTAAATCAGGGGGCCCAAGCCTCAGGGAATGGGATATCCTCAGGGCAGCCTGGCACAGGACCACACATGACAAAAATCATGGTCTGTATGAAGGAAGGCAGCCTGGTCTGCTGGTCCAAGCAGTGCTGTGCTTTTGGAGAAAGGCGTCATCAGCACATGGCAGCCCTTCACAGACTCTCCTCTCTGTGGGACCACCAGCAGGAAGGGCTGGAACCAGGGCACCCCTGGGATGAGCTTGGGCCCATGACCCAGTCCTGGATTTGTGCTAGTGCACCTGAAAGTAGTATTATGGCCCTTGAACTGTGCTGGCAGCTGTGAGTGAAGCCTGAGGCTGGCTGCAGAGCAGGAGGCTGGCTGCATGGGACGCACTGCTGCTGCCCTGAGGTTTCAGAGTGCCTCTCCCTTCTCAGGCATGCTGAAACAAGATTGTCAAAGGCAGCTCATTTATTCACTGTGGGGTGAATTCAGCCGGGCACCAGAACAGTTCCAACATAGAACTGTCTGCCTTCATTTATCAGAGATGCTGGATTAAGTCAATATTGCCCCTAAGCTCTCAGTCATCTCTTCTCCAAGCCATGAGGCACCATTCCTGTATGAAGATAGGTAGAGGCAGCTCCTGTAACAGCAGACGGGAGCTGTGCTGGGCTGATGGAACTGGGACAGGACCCCAGCCCTGCAGAGCCCTACAGCCTGGACATTTCTGAGCTCCATAAAGAACACTGAGCGAAAGCTGGGACGGCTCTGGTGATAATTGTTGTACAGCCACTGCTGTCCTGGATGTCTTGCTTCCCCTCTGCACAGCATGCCGTAGCTGGTAGTGATGCTATTGACAAAGAGGTGACTCATTTCCACCATTGACTCTCTCACACAATGCATCTATATCCTGTTTCATTTTACACCTATCCTGTTTGCTTAGCTAGATAGCATTACTGTTCTGTTTGCTGAATTTTAGATTGTATTGTAAGGAGTGAATTTTATATTATACTATATGTTAATTGCTCATTTAATTTTAACTTGGTAATATGTTTATACTGCAAACAGTTGGGAAAATTACTTATAAGACTGTTTTAACTGGATGTGTAACTTGAGGATACAAATTTAATATACTATACAAAGTCTTCTGGGGAAAACTTGCTATGCCCTTACTGAGGTAAATGGGAGTTTACTTGAGCAAAGAAGCAGTTGTAACGCAGGTAGTATTTTGGGATTACTGTTTAATTACAATAATTAGTACTTGTAAGTCACACGCTCGGATGTTGTGCATCACCAGATACGATCCTGGCTTTGCCGCAGATGGGCAATGTGATGTTGAGCAAGGAGCGCGCATCCCGAGCTCTGAATCTCTTACTCACCGCTGCAAGGAGTTACTCATGCTGCTCATTTTGCAATAGGAGTAATGAGAAGAGGAACGCCCTCGTTTTCACTAAACGCTCAGAAGTTCCCGAGGTGGAAGGATGCTATCAGGGCGGAAGCCACATTGCTTCACTTACATAGCTTACTTTCTTGGCCTGGGCTAATGTACTGCGCCCAGCAGAAGCTTGATACCAGAGCGATGGGAGTTTTGTGCAACTCTCTGCCGATGCCCCACTCAGCCACCTGCTGAACCTCCCTCCATCAGCCAGAAACTTCTTACGTTCACTCTCAACTTCCCAACCCTCTGCTTCTCTAGACCGCACTGAAATAGCACCTATGAATTGCTCCTATACTTAATATAATTTAATGGAGGAGCTGAGAGAGGGACAGCAATGGGGGAAAGATCAGAGGGAGATGTTTAGGTGCTACTGCAGACCTTGTCAGCCTACAAGGGGCCCCACAGCAGCCTGGGTAGACAGTTTCCGGATTCCCTGCTGTGTCTGCCCTATGCGGACTAAAAAGTTGCTCTTCTGTCTCTGTTTCTGTGGTGGATCTTGGTATTGCAAACACTGATCAGATGAATGACAATGAAGGAGGCTGTTCAGAGCACCTGGAGGTTTGGTAGCAATAATATTTTGCTTGCTGTGAACACTTGTATTTGAAATTTCCAGTTTCAGTGTGGAATTACATTTTGACCTCATCAGCATACCTGACTTAGCATTACTGTCAGATTTGCTGGCCCTTTATTTAACGTTCTGATCTACTGTTTGTTTCAACTTCAGCAAAACCCTTCCTTTTCTCCAATCAAGTGTAGTAGCCAAGCTAAACAAATATCAGAAAATCCTTTCAACTGTGTCCACTTCTTTTGTCTGAATGCCCAGAGCTTCCCACACCGTCACAGCACTGCTCCGACACTGCAGCCTTGCAGCAAAGGCACCTTATTTCTACTTATCCCTGTGGTTAGGGCCACCAAGAGCCACACTGTCCCAGGTCTGGAGGAGTTTGACTTCCACATTTACACTCACCCCTAAGTAGAAAGGAGCACTCTAACAGCTTGAAAACATGCTCGGCTCTGGACCGACAGCTTCCCTGCTTTTCCACTGGGAGCTGTATAGGAAAGGGTCCTGTATGCTACTTGGGAACAACTATGCCTATATGGCAGAAGGGAATCTCTCTGGGTTACCTCTTCCCTTCACCCAAACCACCCAAGAAGCGATGTCCATAAACTGAACCACAAGGTGTTTCACCTCAACATAAGGAAGAACTTCTTTACATTGAGGGTGGCAGAGCACTGAAACAGGCTGTCCAAGAGGGAATGTGGGGTCTCCCTGTCTGGAAACATTTGACAGCCACTTGGACATCTTCCTGTGCAACCTGCTCTGGGTGGCCCTGCCTTGACAGGGGGGGAGTTGGACTAGATGTTCTCCAGAGGTCCCTTCCAACCCCAGTGATGCTGTGATTCTGTGATCTGCTGGAACTCACCTCCCTGTGCAGGCTGGAAAGCAGTCTGGGAAGCCAGGATGAGTTAAAGGATGTGGGAGGGGATGTATAGTAGAGTATCCAAACCAAGACAGGCTGCAGTGAAAGCAGCCATCAGGAGACACAGACACCACTGGAATGCACCACTCTGCACACGACATGATGTCCAGGTGGATCCAGGACATCCTGGAGGATGTCCAGGAACTAAGCTTGCTACAGCACTTTGGGGGTGGCAAAAATCTGCCCAAAGAGCTGCACTGAAACATGCATTTCTCTACTGGGAGGGACTGGAAATGGCGATGTGTTTGGCAGCAGCTGGGGCAGCTCCCAGCAGTCCCTCTGTGAGAAAGCTCACATGCTGTCTGGCAGGCATGGCCAAGACCCATTGCGCCCACAGTGTCACCTCACTCAGCAGCACGGTCCTGCCTGCAAATGGATGTTGTGCCTCTGCCACACAGGTTTCAAGCAGCTGCCCCCTTCCCTCTTCATTCTGCTCTGCTGACCTGGTTGATGTCTCCAGATCCTGGAGCTGCATCTGCAGGCATGCCTGCAGCACAGCATCACATCCTCCTAAGTCAAGTGCAAAGTCAGAGGCTAAGCAGAGATTAGAGATCAGGTATTTTAGTCAGTGGGCATACTAAGAACTTGATCCGAAAGGCTTGACCTAAAATAAACAACCCATTTTGGATCAGGTTTTGCTTGTGAAAGACAGACCTCCATGGACATAGAAGAGAAATAAGAGAGGAATGAGGCAAGGGTCTGGAGCAAATCCTGCACGGTCATGCATGGCAATAATACCATACCAACCAACATGGATTCACTAGTACTCATGTTTCTCAGTTTAAACAATGTGCTTTGGTTTTTCATCTGTGTAGCTTGCAAGTTTCTGCTGAGTTCCTGTGGGACTGTTCCATCAGGCTGGTCAAGGAAGAGAAAACTCAAGGGAGTAAGTGATTTTTTTCCCAGTGGTTTCATTGGTTTTTGTATCAGGCCTAGAATGTTGCTGATGCTAAAATTATATGCAATTTTGGCTGCACACAATTAGCCATGCCCTTTAGTAACTTGATCTCATTCCTTCACAGAACCAGCAGTAAAACCAGTGTTGGGGTGATGCCGCGTGATGACAAGCCATCCTATTTACACCTTAATGGTTCCAGAAGACAAACTTCTACTGCTCTTGCCAAAGAAAAACAGGTTCCTTTTAACGCCAGCAACCAAATCCCACTCTCCTTCGTGGTAGTGCATCCTCTCACCCCATCCTCTGGGCTGCTCAGTGATATCAGGAATTCCCATCAGGCCTTGGCCTTTGTGTAATGACCTGGGCAGTAAAACATCTCTGGACTGTACCAAGAGTTCTTACATGGCTAAGGAGGGGGGCACTGATCATAACAGCGAATCCAGTTCCCTGGCTAAGGTGGCAAGCGAGAGTGGGGGTAATCAGTCATCCCTTGACAGCCTCATGAACATGTTCCCTTGATCATAGCCCGAGTGGAATGATGCCATTGCTACTGGAGTTTTGGAAAATTTCTAGTAGTTACTGACTCAGGTTGTGACCAGGATGGAAATTTACTAATGACCAAACCCATCATCTTGAGACCCTATAAACTGTGGTCCTATGGAAGGCCCTTTGAGCTCCACTGGACGGCAGTGGATGGCAACCAGCATCTCCCTCTGAATGGCACACATCTCAGAGCTCACAGACTCTCAAGTCTGCAATAGTCAGAGAATCAAGAGACAGGATCTATTCTAAAGTCCTCTGCTCGTTAAGGTTTGGCCCTCGCCCACTGAGGAACGACAAGACATTAGATGTGAATATTTCACTGACTCGAGGGAAATTTTTAACAAGTATACGTTTATATGTCTTTATGTAAATGTGTGTGTTTAAGTGTATAGAGATTGTTACTGCAATTGTAGTAAGCTCTACTGATTCACTGTAGAAGGTCCACCTTAAAACTGCAAACTGCTGCTTACACTTGTAACCCTTTAGATGTATACCATTATCCAAGTCTGAGACTAAGACTGGATTGAACCGCACCTAGGCTCCTTTGGGAGTTCAGAAAGCCAGGGGGTCCAGTCTGAGCCTCATGGCTCAGCAGTACGGTCTCCTTATCCTTTTCAATTTCAGTCTCTATACAAATCATTTTAGCTGAATTCTCCCTCAGTTCTTCTCTATGCATTCCATTAGACATGAACCGTTGACCAAGTCTGAGACTAAGACTAGTTCCAGCCACACCTAGGCTTCCTCCCACAAGACTCTACCTTCCACACTGTGCCCTGCACTGAGTGTGCCTGCATCATCTGTGCTTATAGCTATTAGTTTTGTTTTTTCCCCTGTTACTGTTCTGTCTCAAGAGCTCCAGCGATCTGAAATGGTCTGGAAAACATGCTGATCCTTCAGTCGCTGGTGGCAGGCAATTTCCAATGTGCTGAAACCTCTGGTTTTGCCAGGCACAGAACAAAGTCTCCCACTGTGTTATTGTGGCGGAGAGGGTCCAAGGAAGAGCCTCTCCCACGGGCAGCCTGTGAAGCAGGTACACAGGGCTGGAGCTGCCAGGGCCCCGCTGCAGGAAGACCCTGGATGATGAAGACCACAAGCAGCCTTCACAATATGGAAAAGTGTTTTTTGAAGGCATGCTTGTGATGTGTTTGCAGATACCTGTTGGAATCCTGCGTAACCAACGACTCCTCACACATGCCTTTTCTGCACCTTTCCCTTGGTCCTGTTTTCCTCCTGCTGTCCTGGCACCAATACTGATTCCTTCCCCATGCACTTTGTGAGGTGAGAGCTTAGCCTCAGTGCGCTCACCTTCGGCTAATGTTTTTCAAAGTAAGTCGGCTCTCGAACAGCTTCTTGTTCAGCCAGGTGGCTGCTGAGGCAGTTATTCTTAGTAAGTAACCCCCTTTTAACTCCACCCAAACCCTGGGATGTTTTCACAGCAAGCCGCTGTGACACAGCAGGGAAGTGTCATTTGGATGCTAAGGTGATGGGGCAGGAAAAGAAGAGAAGGACATTTGTTTTCTGTTGCCTTTGCTGTGATTGCCAGCGGCATACCCTTGCTGAGTTAGCGCAGGGTCTCTGGTTTTGGACACAGTAAGCAGAACAGATTAAAAGGTAAACCCTCACAGTGCCTTGCTTTCAGACAAATCCTGCTCTCTCACAGCATCACTGTTGTCTCCAGGTAGTGGAAGGCTTGCACTCATGCACTCATTTCTCATCCTAATTCTCCTGCCCTGGTGTGCCACCAGTTCCTCTCCCTTCTGGCACTAGGAGGGGGTGTCTCCAGGGCTTCCTGCCCCTGGGCACCGTGCCTGGGCTGTTATGCCAAGGTACATTAGAGCAGCTTTAACCCTGTTAACTCCACTAATCCCTCCAGAGTGGGAAAACATCATTTAATGGGAGTCATGCAGCAGTGTGCAAAGACCATGGTGGCAGGAGCAGCAGAAAGGTAGTAGGGACATAGCAGAGGTGCCACAGACCCCTAACACCCGCGTGTTACCACTGGTGATAGGTTTCAGGGGACTCCTGAGGACAACCCTAGCTGAAGGCCGCAGAGGTCTGAACCCAAGGTCCCCAGGGCTGCAGCCACATCTTGGCCCCTGCGCAGTGTTCACACATCATCGCAACCACTGTCTGCATAGAGTCTCAAGCTGCTGTTTCCACGTGGAGGGTTTCTTTCTTCTTCACTGATTTATGGAAGAGAGTAGGGTCTCCTGGCATCCCTCAGGATTTCTAGGAAAGGTATTTAAAAGGAAAACCCTTGGATCTGTAGGTTTCCATCAAAATAACAGCACCTATGATGAGAGGCAAAGTATAAATGCTTAGTCAAACGAAGATAAGCATTGGTGCTGTGGCTGCCTATTTAAATGAGGTCCCAACAAACATCCCTCTGGACAGAGGAGACCCAAAGCCTTTCTTGCTTGTGAGCCTAAGCAGAAGACCTTTGTTTGAAGCTTTTCCTTGCTTTCATATGTCACAGCAGCAGTGTGCTCCGGCAGTGGAGGGCAGCTTTTCTCTAATTTTAGATCTTTCTCTCAAAAGATGGCAGCTGACAACGGAGACAGGCCTCTGAAAAGCACGGATTTGAAGGCATGCCTTTCTACTAAAGACGTACAAGCTGTGCAGCACGGCGGTTCCTGCGAGATCAAACCAAGTGGATTTCAGGTTCAAATCCCAGCCTGCTTTGAGGTCAGACTCCAGGCCGTGTGTCCTGAGCCGCTCGCCAGTGGAAAGGCAGGAGACATTTTATTAGCAAAAAACCACAAACAGTGAGTGCTGAGGAGGGGGAGCAGGAGCGAGATGTAGTGTGTGTAAATGCCTTGCACAGAGCTAACCCGCTGAGGGAGTCAAACAGATGCTTTACAGTCTCCAAGGGCTCCTGGCTGGACATGTCAGCTTCTGAACAAAGCCTGTGGTATCTCAGTGAGTCATGTCAGGCAATGACCCATCCTGCAAGGTTCAAGGCAAAGTTTCTCTGTTCCCCTCCTGAGTAGCATGTTGCACCTGAGAAAAGGCAGAGCCAACCCACAACAAGGGTGGGGGTAGGAAACAGCCCCACCAGGTCACTTATGATTCCCCATTTTTGGGTCCATGATGGGTCTGATGGGCTGCTCCCATCAGACTTGATAGCAAGCTTTGGAGATACCTCAACAAGCTTCTTACAGCATTAGTTTTGGTTGTTAAGATACTTCAGTGAAAACCTTGATATAAAACCAGAGCATTATGACTGGGTGGCCTCGTGACATGTAGTATTTTGCTATTCAGGGCAAAGTTTGCACACATACAGAGTCAAAGTGGGCAAGCAGAAACTGGCAACTGAGTTACCCTTATCACAGATGTGTCACCCATGGGGTCCTCCCTCAGGGCAAAGTGACGCATTCTCTCGAGGGCCCCTTTTTGGTCATTAGAAGGCAATGCAGAGCATCCATCTATGTACCTGTCTAATCTCACTCTGACCATTGCTGGGATGCCCAGATAACAGATCAGAAAATTAGGGGTTGTCTAGAAAGGCACGGGTTTCCTTCTGAATGACTTCTGATAGGGGGTGGTCAATCTGCACAGCACAGAATGCTGCCCTGACAGACAGGCAGCCGTTTGGAGGCCGAGCTTCCAACTCCCATATACATTTGCATTCACTTCTACGTAATATTTAGAAGGAATTTTTCATTGGACTTTGTTCAGGCACACATTCATCATAGATCAACGTGTTGCAGGCTTTAAAGGGATGCTGTTAGGCTAAAAATAATCTTGGCCAGTTTCCCTTTTGCAAATCAGTTTCTGATGGCCACATGAGCTGAATGGGAAATGACTGTCTCTGTTTTGCTCTCCTCCTGCACAGGAGATGGAGACAGCAGAGCCCAACACAGAGCTCCTTTAGGAAGGCCTGATGCAGGGGAACATCCCACAGCGCGGTTCAGAACCGTGGACCTTAAGCATATTCTTTCTGGGATGTTGAGCAATTCCTTCTCTAACTTAACAGAGTGAATTTTAAACATCCAACTAAGCTTTCAGCAGCATGTTATCAGCCTTTGTTCCCACTTTCTGTTGTAAAATATAAAGAAAAAAACAAAGAGGAAAAGCTCCTCTGTCGCCAGGACCCCAGTCAGTTTTCCTTTGCAGTCTGATGCACAAGGCTCTACTGTAGATTTGCAAATGCTGATGGGGACTGTTCATTTACATCAGAACATGCTGTTTGCAACTGATTTTTTTAAGCCCCCCTCTCCTTCTCTATTAATCCTACGCTGTGAAATAAAATTGTGCAAAAATGATGCGTACAACGATTTAGACAGCAAACTAAGTAAGTGACTCGGTAGGAGATGCCATCACTGATTTAGCCCATTTTGTTTAGCCAAGGAGAGAGGAAACATTTCCTCTAAGAAAAATCATTCTCCAAAGAACAATGGATGGGAAAGAGGGGGCTTGTAGGCAGTCACTGACTGGGGGCACTTATGTAAAGGTAGTTGCTTTCCCTTTGCAGGGTAGGGAGCTATGTGTGTTACTCCGCCATCCAAAGAGGAAGAGTCTTACCCTATGAAGGGGAACTCTTCCAGTGGTTCACTCTCTCCTACCAGATAAAAGCAAGTATCTGCCTTCATCTTCTTCCTCTCCTTAGACACCGAGTGCTTTGCAGTGCCAGCCTGTCTTCAAAATAACTTGGGAAGCATGCCCACAAACACAACTTGGCAAAAGAGGGAAAGGGAAGAGTGCAGTGCAACCAGACGCAGCAGTGCTGTGTCCACCCTTAACCCATGGTTCCCTCTGGGGAGCTGTATCCTGCTCAGTGCCCCTGGGATGGCTCTGAACCTGCTGCCAGAGATGTTGCTTGTGATGTTTGTGTCTCCTTCAGTGCCAGTGCCTCTGGCTGAGGACTGGCACTGCTCTGCAATCTCTGCAGCACCAAGCACGCTACCAGCTCTCACGAATCATCCGCGTAATAATTAGCAGCAATTAGCAACTTAATGGAGAGTCTTTGGGGATTCCTAAGTGTGCCACATGAGCATGGGTTTTTTAGGATGGTGGAAGTTGAGAAAGCCCATAAGAATGCTGGTGACACCTGATTGTCTCTGTTTCTGCACCTGCCTGGACGAGTTTGATTGCATACCAGGGGAATGCCACCTGGCTACATGTGGTGGCAGTCCTGGCCAACCCCAGAGCTATGGAGGACCTCTGGCTGTGGCCCCCAATCTCACCCCTCAGCCCTCCTCCTGGCCATGAAACCCATGCATGAGCCCAACATGGGCACAGGGGCAAATTCCATAAGGTGGAGGCAAGCTCAGCTGCTTATCTTGGAAAAGAGGTGGGAAAATGCAGAGGAAATCAGTTTAAAACTGGATTAATTTCCTTTGCCCCAGTTGGTCCTCAGCTCTGCCAAGGCTTCGGCTCCTGGGTGGCACTAGGAAGTGACACAGGGCTTCCTTGCTGGGGGCACACGGCATGACGTCCTCCTCCAAAAAACCTTGACTGGTTAAATTTCTCATTCTGAAAATAAATAAGCTTTCTCAGAAGAGACAACGGAGCCTCCCTGAGGTTGTTACTGTTGGGCAGATTTTTGCAAGTCATTAGGAACCTCAGGAAATTGCTGATTAAATGTCTGAAAATGCAGATTTCCAGTGTCCCAGTAAACTGAGCGTAGTAAGCCACTGTGGCATAAGCATCTTCATAATGATGTTTCTGAGTAACAGGAGGGGCCTGGGGTGTTTTGATTGCCTTAGTTTCTAAACAAATGTAAAGTGATTTGTACACATCCTGGATGCAAACGACCCCTTGCAGAAAGGCTGCCTGACTTTCCTTGTGGCTTTTTGCCTCTGAAAGAAGAAAAAAATATCCCATTAACACTGGGCCATGAGTGTGGCACTGATGTTGAAAGGGGTTAAAAATCTAAAAATGGGCAAGTATGACGGTCTGTCCTGGGACCCTAGCAACAGGAATGGAAAGTCCTTAGGAGAAAAATACTGTGAGCGCTTATTTCATGGTCAACTGTTGTTTCAGCAGGACCCACATCAGGATGTAGGGTTGAACAGTAACTCAGAGGTAGCTGATAGGATAAAAGTATAACCTCTAGTTACCTTGGATGATTATGGTACTAAAAGCCACACCTGTAGGAAGGGATTTTATATGTAAATATAGGACCACCCTGGTATAATGACCTGGGTAAGAATCGAGACATGCATGTTTGAGGTTTCCTTATGTAAAGCGCTGGTAACCAATCACCTATTTTTATATGCTTCCTCCCTTGTTAGCCTTTTGCATTAAAGGCTTTACCTGTTTCCTAGAAGGCATGGGCTGTGCTTGGTGCCTGGCACCCTTTTCTGCAGAATCATAATAAAAGCAAATATCTCAACCCAATGTCGACTGGCTTTTCCACACTTGGTAGAAGAACCCTGCTTGTGAGACAACATTATTAGCATGTGCCCAAGACTATAATTAACACAGACACTTACCACTTCTCATTTTAAGCAGCACCTTTGTACCCGTGAACCTCTCCCAGTGGCTGGGTTACTCCCCCACTGATGCAACTTGTTAAGCACTCTTTGGTGCAGCTGAAATTTGTCAAGATTTTTGTGCTCTGTCACTGGCAAATGACAAGTGACATGGAGACACGTCAATAGAAACAGGGAACTGCACAATTACGACAGCTAGAGAGAAAGATGGCTCTTAGGTCAGTATGTAAATTGCTGGGTTTAGAAATTACACGTTTTTCCCTTTCATGTGGGATCTTGTCTTATCTTTCTGTAACTACAGGCATTTGGCTGTATAATATGGTCTTTCACTGAACGTCAAGTTATTTAGTAACGTTAGCAGCAGTTTCAATTGCACAAATTGATCCAGGCATTGGAAATTTAAAATAGAATTTTTACCTTTATTGCCTGGTTTAGTTTCTACCCATTCTCTGCAGGTATACAGGGAGCATTAGTCTTGACTATGTCATTTCAGTCGCAATTCCAGATCACCGCTTGCTTGGGGTAATTTTAATTGAGCTGGTTGAAGGTGAAGCTCCCTGCAATGAATAATAATACCTGCTCTTTTAGAAGAATGACAGAGATAAAAATAGAATTAATTTGGAGATCTGGTCCTGTGGTCTAGCCACTGGGCACACATCCTCCAAATTAGATAGGACAGAATGGGAACTCCTTTGAAACTACCAGGCAGCTGATTCAAAATAAATGAAAAGGAATGCTTTCCCATACTGTACGTAATCGAACTGGGGAACTCGCTGCCACCAGATAGCGAGGAGGCCCCCAGTATAAACAAGTTTCAGCAGCACTTGACCAGAGTTAGGAAGATGGGCTAACTGGTGCTGCAGGGCACAGGCTGGAGCTTACAGCTCCAGACAGTTTCACACCCACCAGAAGCTGAGAAGGTGGCAATAAGATGGATCATTTTCTGCTTGCCATACTTTTCTGACTCTTTCCCTCCCCATCCATTCCTGCCTGCTTTTGGGAACTATCTATCTACCAGGCTGATTCAGAAACTTTGATCTTATCCTGTATACTACACTTAGTGTTGCAATTTGGTGCTCATCAAGCCATGTAGTCCTCAGGCGCAGCAGATCATATAAACAGTCAATCTAGAGATGCTATTTGCAACCCTGCTCCAGAGACACCACGGTTCCACACATTTCTCCTTTTCTTAGTACCAAGCTTTGCAGGCAGAAAAGCATATTTTACTGGAAGGGCTACAGGCAAACCATCGGATTCAACCCAGAGCTGGCTTTGCAGTGCCTTAGTGACCCTCCAGAGGAATTCAAGACAGACTGCATTTTTTGTGCATGTGTGTGCTTGTTATCCTATCTTAGAAATCCTTTGGGAGGCCGTGATCTGCCTTCAACTGACATGAATGCAGCCTGACTGCAAATCTTTGTTTGAGAAAGTGATTGCATGGCTTTCTATCTCCAATGTAGCAGGTAGATGCAAAGTGCCTGCCCAGTTCTGTCTTGTATTCTACACGTCTCCTCAGTGCATAATGCTTTCATTACCAGCACTCCTAAAGATGCCAGGTCAGAGCTCAGCCCTCCATCTTCGGAGGGCTTATTGAAGTCAGTGCTCTCAGACCTGTCCTCCTTTCCCTAATCTACCTACCCCAGAAGTCAGGAAACAGCTATTTTCTGGGTCTTCCAGAGAAAGATGGGGGTCTGGGTTTCCCCCAGGTCCTCCTTTCGGGGCACTATTTTCCCCCATGCAATCACTCCCCCTGTACATTTTAAGGCAGTGAGCATGCCACCAGGACTGGAAACGACCCTGTGGTTCACCAAGGGGCAAACTACATGTGAACACTTACGAAGGTGGAGGTGATAAGGCTACTAACAAAATACTAGTGTCATGATACAGGAGGCTGACAGGGTTCCATGCGGTGGCTGCCTGCACAGCAATATATCATTCAAACATTTTCCCCCATTCATGCAATTCCATAAATGATCATAGGTGTCACTTTTACATAAAAACTATGGACAGACTCTGCTAAGTGATCAAGGGGTCCGTTTTCTATGTAGGTGTCTATATCCCAAGGGTGTCAGTGGGAGTATGCTAATTTTGCCTGCTTGCAGTGCCATCCAGGTAGCTGATTTTAACTTTCCACTCTCTGTCTGTGTGAAGGAGGCATGAATTGCAGGCTACATGTAGTGATTCTCCACAGGCTGCAGTGATGGGTAATATTCACCCTCCCAGGGGCAGAGAGAAGAGCAGATCTGTAGACAGAGTTGTACTCATACTGCTGTGCCAGGAGTTTTTCCATGCTAGCCTTAGAGTCAAAATGGAAAACAGTGGTCCAGGAGACAGACTAGAAGGGCATACAGACCTGGGTAAAAAGAAGAAGCCCAGAGGAAGGGAAAATTTGTGAGCTTTCATAATTTTTTTTTATCCACCTTGGTAGCAGAGCTTTTGGACAAGATTTTTTGGGAGATTTCAATGAAGCATCTTGGCACTGACTGACACAATGCTCATCCCCATCCAGTCAGATCCTTCTGTGCCTGTGGAAGGTGGGTAAAAATTTCCTAATGCCCGAATGGAGTCTGGATCACACCCTGCAGCGTGAGCTGATCAACTGCCCCATGGCTCAGCCCTGCTGTTCACCTGGGCTGGTCAAATTCTCACCTCACAAATTGGAAGTGCTTCCAACTTACTGTGAGGTGATTTGTTTGACTTAGAGTTCTCCTAATATAGATGTGTCTCCCTTGTGATAAAACTCTACCTATTCATCTGTCTTCAGGCTTGTTAATAATCGAGAAATACTTAGTGGCACCTCTTGTGGAAGTATCAATGACTGATGCCAGCAGAACCATGTCCTGTTATAGTCTGGACTTTATCTACAGATGCTTTCCTTACAGACGGATAATTATCTGATTAACATTAGTCTAAGTGTGTGTTATAAGTAAGATGGACTTGCCTCTCCCCTTCTCTTGTAGGAACTGTGATATCTGGAGAATCCATAAAACAGAAAGTTGGGTTGCAAGTGAGGCCAATACATGACAGCCTGGTATATGTACTCATAGTCTCTTTTTTTTTTTAGCAAGGACCTCTTTCTTAGCTGATTTTCATTTGTCTTCGTTACAGGCACTTTATGATTCAGCTGTAAATGCAAAGTTCATAATGGAGCTCTGATGACAAAATTCAGGAATACTCTGGTTCAAAAGCCACCAAAATGCAATGGAGAGACTCACTGAGCTTTGGATAATGTTCAGCCAGCTGACCAATGGAAAAGGCACTGCAATTCAATTTGCTCTAGGCCTGTTGCCTGTAAAGAAACTGAATACCAATGGCACAGGTTCACATGGGACTCCAGTTCTATATGTGATATCTACAGCTATGGTATCTGTAATGGCAGTGGTACATATCATGGCAGGTGGCTCTGCCTAAGCATTACAGAAATGGACAGAGGATCCTCTATTTCTGGACCTTCTTCTGGACCTGAACCTGCATCATGTCCTGAACCCCCTCAGAGAGCAGCTGTATCCTCCTGACCAGTGCTCACATCCATCATTGGAGATGAGGCACTGAAAAAGAGACTTCAGAGGGGCCACAGGGATTCTTGCAGTTGGAGACAAAAACCCTTCTCCATGGCTCTGCTGCCTTGGCTGCAGCGCAATTACCCCAGCAGCGGGGCATGCTTGGAGGAACATACAGCTGAATTCTAAATTCATTTATTTCTCTGCTTGGACTATGCCTATATGTTTGCCAAGCATAAGTGTGTGTCTCTCTCACCTCAGATGGGCATTCACTTGTTTCCTTCTCCTATTGCCAAGAAACAGTCAAGTGTTTTGCCACAGCTGGCTGAGAGCAGCCAGCTGCTCTCCAATCAGGGTAGATGGAAGACAGAGGATAAAGAGACTCTCCTAATAAAGGGTGAGAGTTGTGGATCATATTCTCTTGGGCAGATTGGGATTTAGCCCTCATCTCCCACATCCTGCATGGATGTCCCATTCACCTCCTGCTCTGCTCATCAGCATGTGAAAGAAAAGGTAGTTCATAAAAATGCAAGCCGCATTTTCATGGTGTTATATACTTTGTCCTTGCACGCACTGTGTATTCCTGCTTTGTGCAGGGGGATCATAGGTTAATAATTTTTAGTATTAGCACCTTTCATTCCCAAATGTTTCACTTTTTGAATAGGGAGGGGAGGTGATTTTTGTTTTACCCTGTAAACTATGCTCAATGAAACAGGTGCTTCTTAAGAGGAAATTTATCACAATGACTTACGAAAAGGAATAGAGAAATAGCATGTGTGTACAAAGGGAATTCAAACAAGTAAAAAGTATACGTTGTGTTGGAGTCCGGACATGGTGAAGGCTTGGACACATTCTGGTACTTGGAGGCAACTTGCTGAACTGTTGGTAGGACAATTTACACCACGGTTTGTTTTATTAATGTCATAAAGTGCCCTGCCTGAACAAGTGATTGATCAGGATTCAGGAGTGGGTCAAATTCATTGATCTATGATGAAGTTATTCAAACTTTCTGGACTGCCAGCGCTGTTTTTCAGCCAGCATATCTGCAGAAGGAGGCTATTTGCTGAATGGGTGGCTTTTTTAAACCTTCTTCCTCATTAACCTATTTTTCATCTGGAGAACACTGTAAAAATGCCATGAGAGGTCAGCCACCAACCGCACCCCACGAGTGGCAAATTAGCCACAACTGCTCCAAAGAGGAGCCCTAGTGAGCAGTGTGCAAGGTCTGCCTACACTTAGCTCTGTTTGAAGGAGCCAGTGCCAGAACAAGAAAAACAAGAAGCCTCCCAACCCTGTGGCCAGAGATTGAGGCTGAAGCCAGCTAACAACTTGCCCACCCTGTTTCTGCTTGGGGACTTGCCTTGTCTTGAGTGTTCAGCGGTGTATTCCAGAAACCAGTGCTTTACCCCCAGCAGCACAGGGCTTCCACAGCCACAGAGTCACCCCAACTCAGGGGTGGGTAAAACACCCTCTGTGGCTGCTGATTTGACCTCCTTCTTCTCCTGAACAGCATGAAGCAGTACAGCTGGAGGTGTTGTTTGGAAAACGTTGTTCATGATATGTAAATACTTGTGGGTGATTGCATAGTTAATGTGGTCTCGTGAAGGAACTGCTTGATATGTCAGTGTTAATACCCGCATCCCTTCATTCCCCCAGTGTTTGTATGCACAGTACATATTTTGCTTAGAGAATACAGAGCAGGGTTGTAATAGAGATGTCTTCAAGCTACATTTATTTGAAGTATTTGTTTTTACATTATTTTTATGCTGCTAGTGAATGGGCTGTTTGGGAATCAAAATGCCAAAGCTGAGGTATGAACAGGATTGCTCATCTCCATCCACCATCATCTATGATAAAGAAATCAGAATGGTATTGATTGTGGCAGAGAGGGGAGTAGAGTATACTACACTAAGTATGCAAGTCCATGCTAGTCGTGTAACGCCTTGAAAATGGTGGTATTTTTGCCTTAACTTTCTGCTCAACTTAGAGCTGTGCTGTGTTTTGTGGGACAGTGTCATGTCTTTTGGGAAGACACAGGGGAAATACATTTCAGTAAGCATAATTAACAAGCAGCTTCATCAAACAGCAGTGATTCTGCATCATTCAACCTTGAAAAACAGCAAGGAAAAATGTATTTCTTTAACCAGCACCCTGCGGGTGTTCAGACCTCTGAAAAGAGGGATCCTGGCAAAGCTAGTGCCAGGGCTGCCAGCTCCTGAATTGTCAGTGTCTCGCTGTGTCCCAAGGGCATTTCTCCCGGGTCCCAGTGCCTCTGGCATGCTTGCTAGCTGTGGCTTCAGCCACAGAGCCCTGGGAGCTGGCTGGAGCAGCTCCTCTCCACTCCCGTGAGCGGCTGCCTCTACAGCTGGCCTCTCCTGCATGTGGTTTAGCACACCAGGGCTGCTGTGAGGCACAGCCTAGGGTTTGTCACTGGTTTGGAGATGCACACACCAGGATGAGTGCTGATGCTTGGTTAGCTTCAACTGACCTAAAAAAACGCCTCATTTCAACTGTGATAAATGTGCGTTCTGCCACTTGCATGCTTTTGGCCAAACTGCTGCCAGGCAGTGGCTTGTCGTCCTCCCCTCAGAGGCTGTGGCCAGGGCAGCCTTGTGTCTCTGAGACTCAGGTACCCAAAACCACCTCTCACTCTCTCTGTCATTGCTGCTGCTTCCTACAGGTTCTCATCGTTTTGTCTTTTGTCCTCCTGGACGAGGTCAGCCAGACTGTGCCTCCCCCCCACCAGGTAGAAGCTGCTGAAGACCCATTACCTGCATTGTGCAGAGCACTGGGGATTTGCATTTATCACTGCCCCATGTCTTAAACCCTGCTGAAAGTGCTCTTTTTCTCTCTCACCCGTTGAGCAAGGGACATAATAATTTGCAAGCCGTTACTGATACCCAGGATACAAACACTGATGTCTCCAAACAACTTGCTTTTGTGTCCATCACCGTGGCCTCAGCCCTGCGGGAGCTCTGTTCAGACCAATCCAGCCAGGTCCATATGGATTATGTACCTTTGCTTTGAAGCAGAACATTTTACTACTTTTCCAATGGTTACAAAATACTCCCTTAGGACTGCATTTGCTTTATCCTTCTTTCTTGCTGGGAAGTGGGAAAACAAGGCTTGAGAGTTTAAAAGCAAAGATATTATTGTGTACGCATGTAGGTTTGAGGTCAATGTGTGAAAAACCTATCTCTAACTCCCAAAATAAGCTGTGGAGGTCTTGCCAGTCTGTGACATGCCACTGCCTGAGGAACAAGCACATTTGCACAGGAAATGGCGCATACTAATCAATTTGTATACATACAAAAGAGCATGCTCATGTGTGGACAGACCAGTAGTCACCAAACAGACAATAAATGGAAAGCTGCAATATAAATGGACAATGGTATTTAAAATTCAACTGTTTGTTTTTGTGGTGCACTTCCAAGAAGCTATTCAGAAGCTTGTGCTCTACATGGGGTAATGTAAAAGAGAAGTGAGATCTGCAGGGAGAGTAACACCTTTTATCAGACCAGCTGATAACAGCCTGAAAAACAGATATTTTGAGCCACACAAGGTAGAGGTTTCTGTTCAGATCTGACAAAAAGTCTGTGTACCCACTGAACTTGTCTGGTTTTCCTGACTTTCAATGCTTACAGTTGCTGTGGGATGCAGGTGTCAAGAACAGGGGGACGCCACATCCCTGGGGATTCTGCCTACATTCCGTATCCCCCGCTCCCCTCCTGTGACACTTACTTCTGTAGCCAGTAGCTCCATGCCAAGCATCTCTCTGCTGCCTAATTTGAAACCAGGGCTGCCTGGAACAACTTTTCCATGGAAAATGTGGAATTGTGTGGTTAGACACACTCTGCAGGGTTATAGCTGGGACATCGATGGTCTCCAGCAGACTCCTTGATCCCCAGTTTCCTCACAGTGCTCAGACCTACACTCTGGAGCTGCCAAGTTTCCTCAATTTGCCCATTATACCGGGTTGGAAATGGTTCAGAAGGGTTGGGAGCCCACAGGTTCTCATCAAGTTAGTAACACTTCCCTTTCTTGGACCTGGGCCAGTCAGCTACAGAGGATGGATTTCGGGAATCCTTAATTGGAGGATGCTTATCTTGGAGCAGGTGCTTAATTCAAGGATGTTCAGCTCTTTGGGGTTTCTAGCTTAGCAACTGGTGCAGCCCCAGTGAGCTCCACAGCTTCAAAATAGGTCTGAAAAAGTCAAAATAAATTTTATGGACTTCTGGAGGGGGAATTGCAATTTCTGACACATACCACACTTTTGTTTCACACTGGAATGAGATTTTTTGAGGTTGTTGCTGAATTTCAGGAATGTCCTGTAAAACCATTATTCCTCAACCAGTTCTTTGCAAAGCCCTTCTGTAGGAGAAGCTTTGTAGACTCCTCTAGGCACAATTCCAAACAGAGGGGATGTTTTTGCAGGAGTGCAGAAGAGAGATGCAGGGAAGCCACTCAATTGTCTTCTATCTCTATCTTTGTACCAAGAGAAGCTAAAAAAAGAAATGCTTCCATACCTGTGGTTGCACTAAAAATAACCATCTAGCTGGTTCCTATATATACATTCCTAAAAGCATGACATGCAATACTTGCAAGGAGATTGAGACTGGAGAATAAATTACAATGCCAGAGGGCCAGAGCTGTCAGTCACTTCATGCATGGTAAGCCACTGATTGATTTGGTCTTGCAGAACGGCTGACTTTTCTCTTTGTCTTCCTCTGACACAACAAACTTACAGCATTTTCTGGTTTACAAAAAAAGCCCACTCTAAAAATAATAATAGCTTATATCATCTGAAATCACAGGGAGTACGAAACATGAAGCATAGAGGAGATTTTGGCTCATCTAGGGTTAAAAACTCCAGCCAGCAGTGCCAGCGATATCAGTCACTAATAGTAACCTTGCGTAGCCGCATGCATTAAGGTGGTATTGGATGATAAGGCTGAAGAGCAAAGCAATCTGTTGGGCTACGGCTGAAAATAGAGTCACTGCGGCAGAGGGGAAAACTTCATCCCCTCTCTGGCTCTTTCTTCAGAAATGAAAATGCAGGGAGTCATGCTGAGGGAAGGAAAATCTGATTTCCCACTGCTAAGAGACAGGGTGACACTTGTGAGAAGGATTTCAAGGTTACAGTAGTGATGCTATCAGTGGTGACAGGGGACAGGTGAAGGCTTTACGGAGGCAGCAGTGTGCTGCTGAGGGAGATCATCCGATAGCTATGGCAAGTCTGCTGGGGGGGCACCTTCAGCCCTTTTTTCCCACATGGATGCCAGCGAACCTGGCCATCAAGGTGACAGTCAAGAGAGGTGAGGCGTAAAAGAGCCTTGGCTAATGTGCTTGTAGAAAACTGGTGTGTTTGTGGTCCTGCTGTTCAAAAGGACCCCTCTGCTCTTTTCTTTAATTCCTTCCCCTTTGCCTCTGGGTACCCCACAACCTGTATTTGCACACTGACATAGAGGAATGAAACAAGCTGTGTAATCTATGTAACATAAGGATCTGTAGAATGGGCCATCATCACAGTCCAGGTGGTTGCACCCAGGGATAGGCAGAGTCTTCACCTGTATGGTGCAGGGGCTGAGCAGTGGTGCTGCAGCCATCCACAGTCACGCTCACTCAGCAGTCCTCATGCATCCTCTTCCCCCTGCACTGCACACTGTCCCAGCAAACCTCCTCCTGCTGCAGGCAGGTCGTAAGATATCAGCAGTGCAGAGTCAGCCTGGGAACAAATTTATTCTTCCTTTAATCATGTGGATTCAAAAGAAAATAAAATTAAATGAAATGTCAGGGAATTGGGAGGCTCAGTGAAGGCCAAACGAACACTGATAATGTCTTGGAAGATCATGCAGTCTCAAAACTGCAGCTCTGTCAGTAAAAGGCAGGAATTTGAAGGCAGAACCCCATATTTCCATTGATACTTTATTCCTCCAATTGCACTCTTAACAACAGGTCTAATCTTGGGCAAAGCACTTACCAGCTTGGCACCTCTGTTTACTCTTCTTCATGTGACGAAGAGAAATCCTAAACCACTTCACAGGCTCGCATTCGGGTTTCATAACTAATATTTATATGGTTCTTCTCCAAGTACCATACACCTGGCTGGGAGGTACTACAAAAGGGCATCAACATCAAAGGTGGAAATATACACAGGGAATACAATAACTGGCTTTTGCAATGAGGCTGCTGAACTGAGGACAGGAGCATGAGAAAAGGTTGCACAACCCGACCAGGATACATTCCAAGGTGATACTCAGACCTTACTTGAGTAAGGCCTTTCTAGAGGGCAGTGGAAATTTCACCCTGTTAAGAGCTGGTACAAGGCATCCAGGAGCTCATAAAGTAAATCTGGACCCCCTTGCTTACATTACCTGACTTGAGTGGAGAATGAAAAAGCACCACTTAGCATGCACCAAGCACTCTGACCCACTGCTTGTTTTTTCACCAGTCCTTTTTGTCCTCACACACTCTTGCTCTCCAAATTCCAGAGCTGATCTGGACACTTGAAAGCCTGCAGTCAAGGGTTTCTCTGATTGTGCCAACACTCAGCAATCCCACTGGCAGAAACACTTATAGATCCTTGGTGCATTTTTGCAATTAGGGAACAAGTATATTCTTGCAGTTTAAGCACTGGGGAGGTATGTGGGAGATCTGGATTAAACACTAGCTTCAAGAAAACCTCCTTGCAGAAACATCCATAATGCTGAATCTCTCTTGTGCTTCCTTTCTCATATTGTATACACGGCAGTCCTGAGCATCACTGGGAAATTCTGTGCACAGTTTTGGGGCAGATTATAATAATGACATACCTCTTGTCATACCCATAGGACTAAGAAGCTATGAGGAGCTAAATAATCTTACAGTGTGAGTGGGAAGGGAGCTAGGACCCATCTTATATGATATTTCATTTTGCTGGGGATTTTTTCCTAGCATTTTCTCTGTTTCTCAGTTTTCTATTGCCCCGTGTTGTGAAACTGAGCACTGCCAAGGCCTGACACTGAGATGTTTTCCTAGGTGCTAATTTATAGCTTTAAATAAAAAGGAAAGTGAAGTCAACTTATAAGACCAGGCAGGGCCTGTGCTGTTCCAGCAGGGATTAGCAGGAATGTGAAGGTGCTGTTTACCCCATGCTGGCCCTGAGCACTGGGGAGCCAAGCAAATAGCTGCCATCACTGAGTGACATAGCTGAAACACCCTGTCTAGCGAGGCTGGTAATGAGTCCTCTGGGGGAGAATGAAACTGAACTGAAAATAAGCAACCAAGCCAGAAACAGCTGCAAAATTCCTACTGTCCTACCTTCTGCCTGTTTTTTGGGGTCAGGTCCTGAGGACATTCCCAAGGAGGATGAGAGATCCCATTTAAGAATCAGTATGGGTGCAGCTGCCTATACGTTATGTTAACCAAGATCCCCAGGTGTAGTGGACAGGGCTTTGTAAATGTAAATACAGTAAAGCAGTCACCTGTTGGGCACTGAAGTTAGTGCATGCCTGGCAAAACAGAGTTCTTTCAGCTTAACTTTCACAGTCGCCTTCTCCAACCAAAACTTTCCTTACAGCATGGGCCAAAGTCTTTTGCCTTTATAGGGCTTTCCAGACAATGTTATTATGACATTAAACAGGCAGTATCACATTTAAATGCTGAAATTAGGTTTTGCTAGCTTCCAAGCTTGGTCAGAGAGACACTACATCGTTACTTTAATACAAGAACATGTTTCAAACAGAACTTTAAAAGCTTTTCTGAAGTCTCTGTTTGAATAAGTACCACATCAGGACTTTCTATGCTGGCGAAACACTCAAGTGTTTCTTTTTGAAGAAGGCTAGGAGTGAATCACTTCCCAAGCAGACTCACTGCTCAGTGTCTAGTGGCTTACTCTTGGCCATGCCAGGTTGTGGACTGAAGACCATGAATGACCTGTGAGGCCAGGAGACCTGATCTCCAGGCTGCACCCACGTCAGGGTGCTTACCAAAAGCAGCTCTTTAAGGCAGCACGTGGTAACCCCAGTGCAGGAAGTTAGCTTCTCCCTGACTATGGTGACCTGATGTGACAGCCCATGGCAGCGGCCCACTTGCTATGGTCTGTTTGCCATGGTGAGCAGTGCACCACTGGTCTGCGGTATTATGGTCACAAACTGGGATGAGATCCCAGTTCTTCTTGAGGAATGTATGCAGGAACTGTGCAGGAAGGACAGTTTTAGAGTCAAAGCAAGAGACAAGAAATCAGGGGAATTGATTCACTCTAGGGATCAGCCATAAACTCACTGTGTCACAGGGAAACCAGACATGTCGCTGCTTCACAGTCACACAGAAGGGAAACATTCCCCTAGCATAGACCAGGGCTGTGGGAAGTACCTGAGCAAAACCAGATCCTTCACAGATATCCTGCTGTTCTCACTGCTGTGCTGTCTCTTTCTGCCCTCCAGAAGAGATGTGCTGTAGTATAAAAACATGTCTAGCCTTTAATCCAGCTGCACACACAGCAGCAGCAAGAAAGCCTGTGGCTCCCACTGTTCTCCATACCCCAGCATTTTCACTTCTAAAGGTATCCAGATTTTGTGTTTATCTTTCTCAGAGCCTCTCAGTGCATGCTGAGATTTTAGTGCCTGGAAGATGTTTTGAGGAATGAGTCTCTCAAATACAACTGCATCTCCTCAGGTATCTCCTGGGTCTTCTTGGGATTAGGCTCTTTCCTACTTTTGCAGCTGGCATATGGCTGTGCCGCCGGGATGACTGCTGCAAGGATTAAACAAGGACCAGAATTTGCTCAGGATTTTGACTGCTGAGGCCAGGCCCTAAGAGAAGTGGCATAAATCTAGAAAGGAGGCTATGCCCAAGCAGCACAGTGGGTATCCCGAGCTGAGTGTGGGCTTGGAGGGATGCTGCACACCACTGCCCAGCACCACACTGAGCAGCACATAGGCACCCAAAGGTGGAGATCCAGGAGAGCTGTGTGATTCCTGCTCTTCCCATGGTCTGCCTCTGCAAAATAAACCCACAGATTTCCCTTTTTATTTCTTTTAAGAGGTTTTGAAGAAAGAGAGGAGAAGGAACGTTAGTGAAACCCAGTGCCTCAGGCTGGTGTTGTTGAATCCCAGAGGAAAGGAGCCAGGAAAGGGAAAAAGGCAAGTGGGAGGAGAACCAGGGAGGTGTTCCTGGAATTGTTAGCTGCACATACAGGAAAAATAAAGTTTCCCTCCCTTTTTCAGTAGCAAAACAACCAGCAATGGAGATGTTTTGCTGTAAACACTGAAAACATTGTATGTCTTCAGTTATATGTCTACTAAAGTCCATTCTTGCAACAGTAGCCAAGGAAAAGGCTGAATTCTCTCAATTCTGAATTATTTAACAAACTGTATATTTGACAGAGAGAGAACTGTTAATAGCCACTTCCCTCCCCCATCCTCTCCTCTGTGCCCAAATATTAACTGCTGTGGAGCCCCATGGTCTCAGCAGTTTTCAGACAGTTCCACTGCCTCTATGTCTCATGCTGAGCCTGGAACTCCTGGGGCACTACACAGTGAACAGTCCATGAACAGCACCTACACCACCAACTGCTCATTGCAGGGGGGTTGGACTAGATGACCTTTCCAAACCAAACTAGCCTATGAGTCTATACTGCTGCCTGCTTCCCAAAGCTGGGGATGTTTAATAGTAAGAGAAGTGATTCCGCATGATTTAAGAATGAGCAGAGGTATGACAGGAATGATGCCTACCTTTTATTGAAAATAATTTCCAGGTAAGAAATTAAAGACAGGAAGGTTCTTTCTTCCCAAATCATATTTTTCAGGACAGAAAATGGAAATAAGCAAAACAACTGGTTATCAACTGATTTTAAAGTTTCTCATTCCTGATTTGTTTGTGGTCTCTCTTTCTGTGCAAATCATAATGTTCCTGTACCGTAAGGTTCAATTTTTCTCAGCTTCAAAGAGGAAATTAGTTTCTAACTTGCAACATTTTGTGAGAATGCCAAAGACAATACTTGTGTGTCTTTCATCAGTCTTAATCTAATCTTCTCCAGAATTCCCAGTGATGTCTGTGAAAGCTTTGCAGAAATGCCCCCTTTTGTCTGCTGAAGAACTGCAAGGCCAAGAGCAGCAGCAATTATTTCAGATCATAGAATCATAGAATACTTAAGGTTGGAAAGGACCTTAAGATCATCCAGTTCCAACCCCCCTGCCATGGGCAAGGATACCTCCCACTAAACCATGTCACCCAAGGCTCTGTCCAACCTGGCCTTGAACACCGCCAGCGATGGAGCATTCACAACTTCCCTGGGCAACCCATTCCAGTGCCTCACTACCCTTACAGTAAAGAATTTCTTCCTCATATCCAATCTAAACTTCTCCTGTTTAAGTTTGAACCCGATCCCTCAAAGACATCCTGATTATCAAACATCCTGTTAGATAGCTTGGGTCAAATTTAGTCCTGCTGTAAAGTAATGTGACAGAGTTTAGAGTAGTCTGGCTTGCATCCATTGAGTATCTGTTTGGCTTTGTTTGCTTAGATAAATGGCCTCAGGAAAAATAATATTAATTTGGGGGACTTTCTTTATAATATCAGCCAATTATCTTTCATATGGGGCTCATCGGTTTAACTCCAGATCTATTGAACTTAACATAGGTTCTTTTGTTTCTGTGGGCTATACAAGAGGCGCTTATGGACACTGTGACTGTCATTTGTCAGTTTTCATCTAATTCTTTCTTGCAGACTTTTAACTTGGTCAAATCTAAATTTGCAAGATGAACTCATCTATTACGACTATCCACTTGCTGAGGTAAGAGTCAAAACAATCAAACAACTTGATTATACTGAAATAGTTTATGAACCAGTGAAATGTGGGTTTAAATTTTGATCTGCCGCAGGCTCCCAGTGCAACGCTAGTCAAGCCACTCAAGGCTTGCACCTAGTTCTTGCTATATCGCTGGAGGTTCCTATGATAAGACCACAGCCTAAATTACAAAGCTGTGTTGCCTCAAAGGCTAGGGAAGGGAGCTGGCGGTTTCTATGAATTACCCTCCTCTATTGCCCATGTTTCCCCATGGGCTATGGAGAAACAGACCTTCTGCCAGGTGGCTAAAAGGACTTAGGAAAAGTCCTGTCTTTGACCCTCATATGGTGTTATTTCAAATGTATAAAGAGATACTTAATGTTTAGTTCATACAGTAGCATTGTGAAGATAAATATCAAATATAGAGAATTCATGAGATCACTCCTATTCCAGATAAAGAGGTGGATGGATGGCTATGTAGACTTTAGAAGAAAATCTGAATTTTGGCTTGAATGTTGGCACAGAAGTTGGACTGGGTCTTTTAAACCTGTGCAGGATCTCTTTATGTTTCAAAACATAAATGAGCCTCTGGAATGATGGCATAACAGTGTTTTGTAGCTAAGATTATTGAAGGTCAGAAGAGAGACTATTACCTCTTCCTACAAGCCTTGCCTTGCTTTGGAAAAACCCATTGTGAGATTGAAGCCTGAGATTAAATCCAAGAGTCTGTGGGATGATTTGTGGAATTCAGTGTAAGCATTTGCAAAATGCTCATGTTTACGTTTCTCCTCGCCTCTTGTTATCTTCCATCATGAAATGCAGGTGTTAGAGCACAACTACAACCTTGCCACACTCTTCGTGCCGTTATGAGCTTTTGATCACTTTAATCACTGTACTTATGAGTAGCTTGATCTATTTTTTTAACTAATTTGACATTCTACAAGGTAAGAAGGTAATTAGTGATGTCTAGTGAAATAATGTTACTTCACTTGTTCCCCCGTGAGCTTTACAGTTTGGCTATAGGCATTCTTAGGAAACAATGCCTCCTTAAAGAATGAGAAGTAAAAGACAATTTTAGGTAACCTGATTACACAGCTTACTCATGTTTTGAATTAGCTCTGTCATTGATGCAATGCAGACAATGAATTTTAGCTTTTCTTTTGCTCTGGTAGATCCACCTGCTAGAGTAGCCAGTGCCAATTACCTACGTGGCTCTCTCTTGTGTAGTTTGTTGACCCTGTACTCTTCATTTGGCAACATGCTCAGGTACACATTTAAAAACTATCTTTTTCTTGTTTGGGGAGTGGTTTTGCCCCCCTAAGATGTTTTGAACAGGAGGTTCTGCTGTATTTGCTGCCTGATTTTACCTGAGTAACTTAGAAGTTACTAGCTGAGTATTATCTAATTGTCCAATTTGTGTCAGTTTGTGTGTACCTTCATAAACAATAGGAATTGCATCGGAGGGGTAATGCTTTCACCTTCCCGAAAGGACTCTCTACCGGTGTGACCTAACAGTGTTATGCTGCTCATTGTAGAACAGCACTGGTCCATTGCCCCTTGAGCAGCAAGTCTGACCTTTGTTTAGACAAACTATCTGCTTCCTCTGCTCTCTCCCTGTCTCTGATCTAAGCCACAAAGGAAAAGGAGGGGCCAGCAAAACTTCAAAAACTTAGAAACATGTAAGCTTGGATTTGATGAAGTGCCTGAGGTGCCAGCCTTCCCTGGGAGGTGGTGACTAAATCAGAGCTCTCCAGGGCCTTGCCCAGGAGCAGATGCTTTTGCAAACCAGGCACAATACAGTGCAAGGGGAGGTCTGGATGGCCTGCCCTGTGCAGCGATGGAGGCTGCTTCAAAAGCTCTTTTCCAGGTTTGATAATCCAGTGCTGGCAGCACTCTGAACCCTGGTGCAGGAGTGCAGCTGGTAAAGCATTTGCAATCCGTCCTGCAAATGCCCTCTCACCCAATCTTTTGCAAAGATCCAGATAGTCCATCCCTCTCCATCAGCCTGCAGCTGCACTGCTGTCAATAAGATGCTATTAGGTCAGTGCTGTCTCAGAGAGCAGTCTCCTGCGTTGCTTCGCGCTTCTAAGTGTAATGATGGGAAGGATTTCTATGCATTGGGATTTCCCTTTCCCTAGGTTGCTCTGCAGGCCATGAGCTGTCACGTGTGTCACTGTCCATTATAAACTGGCAAGAGCCAGATTTCACCTGGTAGATTTGGCTGGGCTCAGAGCAGCAGAGTGGGAGGCAGGGCATCCTTAATTCCTCAGAACAACCAAGCTACTGCTTCTCTGCTCTCCACATTTCCTTCTCTCCAAGGAGGGCTAATATAGCTGAGAAAGCAAAGAGACAAAAAGGGATTCCAGGCCATCTTAAGACACTTCTGGTCTGTCTGAAGAGAGGATATGTATGCCACTTCCCTAAGCTTCCAAATTTTAGATTCTTTTTAGAAGTGGAATGGCTGCTCCTGCTTGTTTAAATCCTTCAGCTTCATTAGCACGTGCAAAGAGCCTTGTGTGTAGCACACAGAGGTCTTTGGAACATGGCAGAGCTTTATTAATTCATTGCATCTCTATTACAATTGTGTGCAGAGCTCCCAGAGAGTTTCCCAGGCCTCGCTGTGCAGATGCCAGGCTGCTGCCCAATCCAGCGCCACAGGGGTCAGTGAGGGCTCCAAGGCTTCCAGGTTCTCTCACCACCCAGGGAGTGACACCTCCGATACTTCTGCAATCAGACGATGCAAGCAGAGAGTGAACGCATGCCCAGAGCTGCTCGCACCACTGAGACCTGCAGTGCCTGACTATTTGGTTTGTATAGTGGGGAACAAAACTAGGGTTACCTGTTACCCTGTTGTTACCATGCAGCGTCTAAGTCCTGGTCTCTAGCAGTCATGCAGTGAACTGCCTATTACACCACAAATTTTGTGGTAAATGAACAGCCAAACCCTGCCTGCTCCCCAGGTAATAGTATTTCTTCCAACAGCATATCTTGAGCAAAACTCGTAGCCTGTCCGTTAAAAGGTATCTGAGGGAGGATGGACAGCTGTAAGAAGAGGAGACTAGGAATCTTGTAATTCAAGAGCTCCTAAGATGTTTGGTCCCGTACTGCAGAAACCACATACTTCAAAGGCAACTGCATCTAGGCCACAAGTAAGTGAAAATGGGAAAAAATAAATCTACCTTATCTAATAAATGTGTGGCTGGAAGCATGTGTCTAAGACAGTGATGTATTTCTTTGTATGAAGAAAAAATTAACAGTCTGGTAAGAATCTGCAGGTTTTCATTATAATGAAATCCTGGGTGTGCTTTACTTTGCCAGACAGTCCAGGCCATGAGCTGATGCCTGATGTGCCCTCACTGACTTCATTGCAGCCATGTGCTGGGGTCTTTGCTGTGTGTACCTCACTGTCTTCTCCTGTGCTTGCTTTTGTTCTTAGAAATGGAGACCCAAGCTTCAGCAAGCACATCCACAGCCCATGCCCTACCCTGGAATATCTTAAATGTTACATAAAAAGCACGGTGTTTTTTTTACAGAGGGGCAGCTTTGCATCTGCTGGCTTCTTGCTGCAATAAATTGACAGATGATGCTCTGATGAGAACAATAATGCACCCACCCTACCGCATTTGATCACTTACGTGATCTTTTGCAGCTTGTGAAAGGCTCTAAAAGCTTTCACCAGGCAGGGAGTGTCACTAGCAGTCTTTGCCACCCTACCAGCTCTAAACTTTACTACTCTAAGCCAGCTGAAGCTCATTTTTACAGTGTTTGGTTTCTGGGACAATTAATGTCACGCTAAGTGACCAATATCCAGTTTGATCCAAGAAGCACCTGATTCCAGCCATTTGTCAGCAATTTCAACAGTGGAGGCTACCTCAAAGCAGTGCATCCAAACTGAGTGCTTCAATAAACTGCTTAATGGGTGGCATGCTGGGGTGCAATCAATTGGCATCAAATGTGCTGTGCCATTTTGCACCAGCTGATAGTCAGCAATAGTGATTGTGTGTATACTGGACTAGCTGTATTCTCATGACAAAGAGAACTGTGTTCTCCAGCTTTTTCCTCTACTCAGAGGTATGCACAGAAGGGACCAAGTTATGTTTCCACTTGTTACTTCTCTATCTACAGTCTTGTGACTGTCTTTACTGTTTGTTAAGAAAGTTACTTGGCAGCTCAGATGAACTCCCGTGGGAGGTTATCACCAGGTTGTAATTAAAATCACCCACCAAACAGCTGTTTTCTTTAGAAGAAATCTATTGTTTCATTAATCTGTAAACCCACAACAATTAAAATCGGCGTTTGAAAAGACAACAAAAAAGCTGTATGCATCCTATCTCATCATTTGGCTTGCCATTTCCCATGTGTTCCGCTTGTCCCAGTCACCTTTTCCTGCAGCATCTCAGTCTCAGTGACTGAATTGACAGGTGATCTTTTACGACTTTCAGGGTACCTTTGTCTACTTAAGGACCCAAATCTGGTCTCTACTTATTTATGCATCTTTATCTGAAGGGGAATCGACCCTATTTTAATTGCATATGAACGGGATGATAACAAAATGTTAATTGCTTTTTCAGCCCGTTCACTGATCTATATCTAGCAGAATTTGCCCTTGATGGTCCTGTAACATTGGCACAATTGCAAACAAATAAACACAGACATGCCTCTCACATTAGAAGAATCCAAGTATCTCTCCCATTGTTCCCAGGCTGCTAGATGCATTTTCATTCCAGCAGCTGCATGCAGCATCACTGATGTGGAACTGCTCAGCACATATGCTAATGCCACCTATCTGCTATACTGGCCACCCTTACATGGGAGGTAATGTGGGATTTCTTTTAAAAGAAGGTAGTGGCTTGGTTTTGCAGGACTAAAATCTTCCTTCTCCATTGATTAAACCACCTAGAAATGGATCACTCATCTACATCAGAGAATCTTAGGTTCACAATACCCCATTAAAATGTAGAGGTGTTCAAACATGTATCCGTCATCCATAGCTTTCTATGTTCTGTAACATACCTACTGCTGTGATAACTGAGCACCTGTCAAGATACTATATTGCCAGCCATGGAAATGGAAGTCTTCTCGAATTTATCAACAGAGAAACTTACATTGCTGCCTGGCAAGCTTCTCAACTTTTGTGACTCAACCTTGACCTCGAAGGATCCGCTTCTCAGGCTGAGAAAGCAGCAAATTCTCCTTGCAGATTTTATCACCGTTTCCTCTGCTGCAGGCTCTGACTGACAAGATGGTAGAGATATCTTTAGCTCAGACAAAATCATTTGAAAGCAGTTGCTGCTGCAAGATGCAGAACATACACTTGTTCAGTAGGCTTAGGAATACCTGGTTCTTAAACAACACCCACAATGAAGTGGAAAGCTGCCTACCACCTGAGGCCACCGGCTGATCAGCAATGTCAGACACTAAGACTCTGGGCCATATTTGAACTGCTAGGCCAAGTGCAAGGCACTATATTCTCACTGTCCATTGGTCTTCAGAAGGATGCTTACAGCCTTGAAAAAAAAGCTATGTTACAGACATGTCAAATAAGACTGCAAGTAGAAACCACCGGAGGTGAATGCTGAAAGATTCCCATCTCTTAACACTGGATTGTTCCATTATAACTTCCAGTACATGTGATTTGTCCTGTGCATTGATGTCTTCCTCAAGCAGTGTTTTTCACAGAAGTTCAGGTTTAAGGTATCTCCTTTTCTTTATCCAGGCACTTCCCATTTCCCAGAATGTGTCCCACACCTGGAACAAGTTCCATTGCTGAGACGCTGCATTTCTTACCTGCTGATTGCAATTAGCCACTGCCAGCTGGGGTGCGGTGAGCTGCTGAAGAGCTAACAAGAAACAGCATGAGACCTCGGCAGTGTGTATACTCTGAATAAACGAGAAGCGTGGTGCTGTATTCCTGAGGTGGCTCCCCCACAAAACAAGGTGCCCACATCCTTGTCTATTGTGTCAAAATCTGCTTTTGGAGGCTCAGCTTGCTCCTCACGCTCTTACAGATTGCCATCATACGTTTGCCAGAGAGGAAACGTGGGGAAATAAAGGTTACTAAGGTAAAAACAAGCCCCAGAGCGGTCTTGTTAATAAATCCTTCCTGTCATCTCTATCCTCAGGCAGCATCAATCGTCACAACGGAGAAGTTACCTCTGATTATCTCTGATTATGGTTGTTGCTATACCAGGGTCACACCAGGTGAGCTCTGGAGGTGGGCAAAGCCACCCCAACCCCTGCTGGGTTTTGTTCAGCTGGCTTGTGCTTCTCAGTAGCCTGCTGGACCCTTGTTGACAATTTCTGACCCTGGCAGGCAAAAACCCCATAGGGCTGCCCTCTGTTCAGGCAGACAAGGAAAGGGACATAATACAGGAGATGGTAAAGGTGTCTGAACTCACTGGTCTGTTTGGGCTGTGAGGATTCTTGGTTTGTGGTTCTAGAGCTATTAAGTTTTGAAGTGCTACATAAATGCCAAGTATTGTATTCCTGGGGCTAAAAAGAAGGCAATCTTTCCGTCTTCTACAACTGTAAGGTCAAGGAACATGTGACTGTTTAGAAACACTGCAGTCCTGAAGCCCCTGGGGGATTTTAATGCTTTTTATAAACTTGTTTCCAAACCAAGCCATTAGGAAAACAAGATATTTCTCCATAAAAGCCTTTCTTTTTCTCTCTTTAGGGACAGTACTGCCTGCTTTACAGTGCTTTAACTCGATAAGAATCATCATTTTTATAAACAGACCCTTTTTCATGACTTACTTGATCAACTTGGGAAGGCAGCTTTTAAGAAGTTATAGTCATACACAGGAAAAAATAAAACACATCCTACTCCATCTGTTGCAGCCAGAGATGTAATAGAAACCATGTTCTTTCTCTGGAGGTAATGCGTAAGAAAAAATACAGACATATGCACTTGTTTTCCCTTTACGCTCAGCTGCAGTTATGCAATATTATGGAGGGAAAGGAACAAGCTCTTTCACAATTTGACTGCAGAGCTAAAGCTTTTTTTTTCCCTTACGGCAGTTTATGGTGGGAGAGGCCAATATTTACCCAAGGCTTCACCTGTATCAGGAGGAGATCTCAAGCTGGTGGCTTTTGAATACTTAAGCTGGGACAAAGGAGGCCTCAAGGACAGACAACCCAAATGACTGCAGTGAGCTGCGGCAGTACTTGGAGCCAGTGGGGTCTTGCTTTGAAATGAAGAGCAACTGGTTGTTCAACAGTGGATCAGCTCTGGGGAAGACCAAAAAATGTACTTACATTGGAGACCTTAATTGCCCACCTTTGTCTTTATATCCAGGGGCTGGGCTATAGACATCAACAGCTTTGGTTTGCTTTTTGTCTCAATACAGGAGTGTCAAAAGGTTGGCTCTTGGGGCACACACATAAAGGACCTGTTCTAAATGAACAGGAGAGTACCCTATCTGCTGATTCTGTCAAGGGGCTGAGAGTCAGACAGAAACCTCAGGAAACTTCTGAGTGTCACAGGACTGCAAAGCCACACTTTTTCACACATGCTCCTCAGCCAGAAGTGAGAGCTCTCTTTTCCCTCCCCTCCTCACGCAGGCACTTCAAACATGTACAATATTCACTCAAATAAAGATTTAGTGCAGAACCTAGGAAAAAGAAAACAAACAAACAAAACCCAAAACAAAACTAACAACAAAGAGAAAACCTCATTCTGAGACAAATCGGTTTTTAAGCAGTGCTGTCAAACCTGGAGTTTTGAGAGAGATCCAAAAAAGAGGGCTTTTGAGACTGCTGTTTTAGAGAAAATGTGATGTCACATGCCCCACAGAAAGAAATACATGTAAGAAAGAGGAAATATCTGCTTATCTGAGTATTACTACTACTCAAACATGCCCTTTGTGGGCAGGAAAGGGAGGCAGGGTCTGCAGATTCAGCTGCTAACAGCATACCTCAGGCAGGTGTGTTACACTCCATAGGAATGGACTTTGCACCACAGCATGGATCTAATTCCAGTCCAGCTCATGGGAAGGGAGGGCTTTGGTTCTATCCGAAACAGATGTTATCAGCTTTCTACAGACCTTTAAAGTGGAAAACTCAACTTCCTAATAGCAGTTGAAACTTTTACGAAGTTTGATTAAGAAAAAGGACACGTGTGTAATTTCTTCCCCTTTTCTCTGCAGGTCAGACCTCTGAGGAGGGAAGTGGATCATTCTGAGCTTGAAAGCTATGACTAAAATGCTAAAACGCAAACATACTTTTAGAAAGTTACTGGTTATGGTTGAGCTCTCAGTGTCAGCAGTGGGTTCTCATCTGCAGGTGCTGGTGCGAGTAGTATTTTTTTATAAAGGTTTGTTTTTCTCTGTGCAGTGCTATCGTTGCTAACAAACAACTCCAATATTCATCACCTTGTGAGAAAAAGCATTAACTGGTGGTGGGGGGTGTGCAGCAAAAAGGAGCAATAACAAGTAAAGCATCTCTATTTCTACAGACTGTGAGACAAAAGGAATGAGAAGAGGGAGGAGGCGTTAGCAAAGGGGAAATAAGAAAGAAAAAGATTAAATTAGCTACATTGGGTACGGTTGGAAAAGACCATATATTGTTCTCAAAGTATAAGCCAACTATCTCTGGGCAGACCACATTATTCAAATTTCACAGAGATTACTGGGAACTTCTCTGGGCAGTTACCGAACATATAGTGAACAAAGGGGAAATATTGCATCCTTATTGCAGACTGTGAACAAATAGTGTTCTGACTAGTCAGATGCTGAGTCAAAAGATTACCATAGGATGTGTCTTTGATGTAATGGGGATGTAGATTAACATGTCCGTTAGGAAGAAACTTGTGAGGCAGATAAAGGGGTCTGTGTTTTCCCAGTGTTACTTAGGATGCAAGAGCCACTCGACATCAGCTTTTGCAGGCTGGCATGTTCTACGCATCTCCTTACTCAGTTTCCCGCAGCAGAACTAAATGACCCATTCAAGGTTACTCAAGAAGCACATGAATGTCTAGTTCTGAATAATTGAAAGACTCCCTGCTTTTTAGCCAATTCCCTTAACTACAAAATTGTCCTTCCTGTGTGAAGCCTTGTTTTAAAGCAAATTCTAAGCACAGTCCTCCCCTCCTCTACCATGCCACCAGCCCAGCCTTCTGTTTCCCTGTTGCAAATAAATACGGTGTTGCATTTATCACATTATGATATTTTTGCCTCCTTGGCCGAACTCTTCAAATTGCTCAGCCTGCAGCAAAACCACTGCAAAACAACCTCTGCTGCCATTGCTAGTCCAATTTCTTGCTTTCTGAGGTGCAGATGGAAATCTGACCTTCACCTTGGAGTGATTTCCCATTCATCATCCAGATGAATGGCTGTCAATCCACCCTGCTCTGCTTGAAGAGGTGCCTCACAAGTGACTCTGTGCATACCTCCCAGCTGTACCAGCAGACTGCTTCTCTGCAGTGTTTGCATTGTGTGAATAGTGCTCATAATCTGAGACTTAACGTCAAGTATTTTCTGCAAGGGAAATAAAAATGTCAACAGGAAGTGAAATGTGACCTGATTAACAGTTAGACCTCTGACTCTGCTTCTTTTTTGACTGATACGGCATTTTACAAGGATAATAATACCACTGATTCCTCTTAATTGATGGACCCTGATGGCAATATAAATTAAGCAATTAATACGATTCTCTGAGACTCATAAAAATAAACTGTGTGGAGAGATAGTCCTATTTTTTTTTTTAATTACTTTAAAAACAAGTGTCATACAAAGTATTACAACCATTTTTTTCTAGGGAAAGCCAAGGCAACTTCGACCTCCTTAAGAGCCAAAATGTGCCAGAGGAGGCAATGCAAATGATCTGCCACAGACCAGAGCAGTTTATGGTAACCCAAGCTCCCTTTTGTCTGGGGAGTTCTGTGTGCCCTGATTTTCATTCCTTTTGTTTAAAACAAAACTAACCAAAAAATAATTACTGTTTCACATTTAGAGTCATGCCCGGAGGCCCCATTCTGGATCGGGAGTCCTTTGTGCTAGCTAAGAGTAAACACAGTGGGAGAAACAGGCTCTGCAGTAAAAGGCTTGCGATCTGATTCCTGATGCTTTTAATGGTTTCTTCTGTGGGAGGTGGATTTAATAGTGAATAGAAGACCAGTGTGACCTTCAGAGATGTCAGCTTGAAACCAACAGGAGTTTCCAGGAGAGAGCAGGAATTCTGGGAAAGCAAAAATTTAGAGCATGTGCAATACCCAAGTGATACGAAACAGTGTTTACAAACATTTACAAACAGGCTGCTGTGTGATTCGATCACGTTTGCATCCCTTCACTCCTGCACTAATGGGCTTCCTGTGACTGATATATTCTCCATGTTTCTCATTTGACTTCTGGTTTCTGAGCAGTCAGAGTTCATACTCGAAAGCTCTCCTCCGCCACCATGAAAGCTCAGCAGTTGTGTTAATAGAGGCTGAGATTCTCTTGTAATGTCTTCAGGTGTAAAGAAAACAGCTTGTTCACCCAGAGGCGCTCAGTGCTTGCTGTTCTTTAATTCTCTTTGAAAAGTTACTCCCTGACACTGGGAGCAGAAGCCACACCACAAATTACAGGGAGTGAATAAAGCAGGATTGTTGCGCACGCCATCTCCTCCCTGCCTTTGAAATCTGAGAGCTGAGTAATTCGGAAAAGGGACTTGACTTCTTTTAAAATCAAAGCGAAACGGATGCCTGTTTTCTGGCTGTGATTTGAAATGCCTGCAGTAAATGTTCCTGCGAGCCAGGCAACTGGCTGCTGGTGCTGGAGGGAGAGTTACCACCATCCCACCCCTCCAAAACTGGAAATGGGTGAGAGGTGCCTACATGCACATCCAAACCATGCTGTATCTGCACTTCTGGTCAAACGGCAGGGTGCCAGAGAAGTCCTGAGAGACCCCCCGGTAACAGCTGTGTGACTGGAACACGGGATGCGTCCTGCCCCTTCGCCCCTTCTCTCCGTACAGGAGAAAGGAAGTGCCAGGGTGCATGGTTTTGCACTCCTCAGTGACAGCCCTGTGGCCTCACCTTGAGCCATGTGGGCTGAGGCAGAAGAAAGTCTCAATAGAATTGACTAATCAGACAGGTACAAGGCAGCAGGAGGTGAAAGCACACCCTGCACTGCCCTATGCGTTACCGCAGAGGTACCCAGGCTGGGGGGAGCCAGGTCTTGCTGCAGAGGCGATTCTGTCACAAGGAGAGGAGATGCTTTAATGGACTCAATGATTTCTCTGCCTCTGGGGAAAAGACTGGGAACAAGACTGGAAGTTACCCAGCTGGGCTGGGGCTCATGCACCTTGTATCTGCATTGTAAAAGCTGAGTCAGGAACAGCCCCTATGAAGCAGTGGCAGCATCTCCCTCTTTATGCCACCCTGCACTGAGGCAGTTGGGATCCTGGCCTGACTTCAGCAGCAGTGTTTAAACAGCCCTTGATTATTTGTCAAAGATAGCACAACACAGCTGGCTTTATTATACAGTGCAACCTTCAACTGCCACCATTTTTACATTCTACATTGACATTTCCCATTATCTTTTTCTTCTCCATCTCCCCTTTTGTATATGGACAGACTAGAAAGCTTTATGTAATGTAAACTAAGCAATGTGACTACCTCCCTTACCTCACCCTTATTCCTAACTAGCTGCTGTAACTAGTCAGTCCTTTCAAACAGCCATTGGGGCAGAGGAGGAGTTGAATTGACTAAGTATGTAAAGATGCAACTGCCAAGCTGCACTGCACTACATGAGCTGCTGAAAGGCAATGATATCCTCTGTCTCCTTCCTGGGAATTATCCTGGCTAGGTGACACAGTTTTGTGCTTCTGGCACTTCAGAGGAAACAGAAAGCAATATAGTTTATCAGAGGGAAACAACTAGGTATTAGGGGTGTTTGGTGATCCCAGCTCATTTCCTTCATGCACCTGGGGCTTCCTCCAGGGCTCTGTATCGTGAGTTAGCAATGGCTGAAAGCATGGCTTTAGCACCACCACAATGTATGTATCCCTGAGCACATGCCCAGACACTTAGGCCCAGAGGGATTAGGGCTGTGATTACTTAGCAATCTGTAGGGCTTTTTACGATGATTATAGCGCCACATCAGTAGGGCTGTACTGATCACTCTTTCCATTTCCAGCCCCAGCTTGGGGCCCCTGCACCACTCCTACATCAAGGCGCATTCACACAACTGCAGCCCATGTGCCTTCCTAACACGCAATTGGCATTAGTTTCTCCTGACAAGGTTTGTTTAATTTCCTCAGAAGTTAGTTCCATTACAAGAGCATTCCTTTGTCATCAGTCCAGCTTCCACAGTGTGTTGCTAAACATACAGGTAAACATACCTACACTGTAGAGGCTTTCACAATTCCTTTGCTTCTTGAATATTGCTCATTCGTGTGCAAAGTTAACAGGGTGGTGAGAGATGCTGACATGCACAGTTTGTGCTTGGAGCTAGTCAGGAAGGACTGGGAGAAGCCAGAGAAACAAATGCTGCATCGCATATACAAGAAGCCCATTTTTAATTTTACATAAAGCAGAAATTAAAACAGGGAAGTCAAATATTTACAAATTAGGTATATAGTTATCATTGCACATGCACCCTTAATATGGCCTTTTTGCTCTTGTGCATTTCTCACACATAAAATTTAGCACTTACAACTTTACCAAAACAAGGTATCTTTCATCAGGTTCAGTTTGCCTCTGCAATTTCGTGATATAACTGAAACCTACCCAAAAAGATGCAACCCTAACAAGACTCCTTTGGCAAGATTCCTGACAAGCCAAAATGGGAGGTGCAGCATCAAGCTACCCTAGCGTGAGTTCTGGCCTTGCCCACACACATGCATTGCCAAAGAGGTGGTTGAGTCTAACTCATAAGATGACGAAAATAAAACACAGAAGACAAAACCCATGTTTTTCAGGAGCGAATGTGAATGATGCTGTGGGAGTGACTGAATTCACTACATTTCTGCTCCGTGAAACTTTCCCCTCTCCATCTTGATGACAACTTCTAATAATTCCAAAATCTCCAGCTTAATCCTAGCTGTTAGCACAAGGATAAAAGATGTCAGTAAGAGCTCTGTTGCTGGACTGCCTGAGCACGACAGAGACTACTTTCTCAGCTTTGTGAGTGGTGCCTTCACCATGCAGCAGGGATAACACTGGCAGTACTGCTGCCTTGTTGTGGGCACACAGAAGGCTGCAGTTGGCACAACTTTCTTCCAAAAGGCATGGAGACCGTTGCTATCAGCTTATTACTGTGTGTGGGGCAGGGCACTTTTGCTGGTTGCTCTGACCTGTAGGGAGATGAGATAGCAGGAGAGGTTGGTTTTGCTATCTTTGTCCCCCAGCTCCCCACTGGCTCTAGAGCAGGAGGGGTGTTAAATGTCTTGGCAGATCGCAGTCAGCCACTGTCCTTGGGATCCAATAGGAAATGTGGGTTTATGTTTCTACTCCCCGAGCTGCTCTGGGCTCTGTGTACATGTTGATTAGACAGAGTGGCATTGACCCAGAGATCACTAGGGGCTGGACGAGGTGACCTTTAAAGGTCCCTTCCAACCCAAACTATTCTATGATTAAGCATCACAGCTATTACTGAGGGCATACTGAATTGCTACTACTTGCATCCTGGGAGATCATGTCTCCTGCTAGGCTGTTCCCTGTGGCAGCATATTTCAGAGTGAAGCTCTTCTGCTCACCACTACTGGTGCTGCAGTGTTAAAAACGCTGTTCATAAAGTAATGCAGATGTCCTAGCACTGAGTCTCTTAACTGCTGGGCTGCAGCGTGCAGCAGGGGATTGAACACCTTCTTTTTATCTGGGAAATATGGAAGGAGATGTTAAAAAACTTCTTTGGTGTTCAAACAAGAGGTCACGGCATGAAAAAGCCTAAGAAACACCCAGGTTGTCTTTCTGCAAGGTAATTAGAAGCTAATGGAATTTGGGCCAGGGTATGGATGAACTGTCAGCCTGCAAAGCCCTTCCTGTGCTGGTGACGTGCTGCAAGGAAGCCCAGAGGAACACCCTCTCTCCTCATAGACACTGTCCCCTCCCTGAATGCTGCTAAATAAACTTTGCAGTGACAGCCCCAGGGGATTACCTCTCTTTCCCCACAGTATGCCACTTGGGTGCAGCAGATGGGGGAAATGCCTTCAAAATGAAACACAGGAGCCACAAAACTTAGGGCAGGAGATTCCTGTACTCCGCCAGTGGTGGGGCATTCAGAGTTAATGCCTTTGTCTTCCCAAGTACCTGTCACACGTGATGGAGCTGTGCTCTCCTGATGATGGTTGAACACCTGCCTGCCAAGAGGAAGTAGGGAATTAATTCCTTGTTTTGCTCTGCTTGTGTGCACAGTTTTGTTTTACCTATTAAAATGTCTTTATCTCAACCATGAGTTCTCTCACTTTTACCCCACTTTTGTGTGGGGCTGAGCTGCCCACCGGGGTTAAACCACAACATCAGCATTTTTGGTTTAGGCTCCATCCACACTTACTTGAAGTCATCAGTCTGTTGATCTGCATCCCCCCTGGATCAGACCCTTTCACTGTCCATAGTTGTCTACAAATTCAGCAGTGAGGACCCTCACCAGCAGCCTCTCTCCTTAGCTGTGGAGAAGCCACAGAGATTTACAGGAAGACAAAGGAGCAGATTTCCCAGTTCCTGTATCCTTCTGTCTTGGGGTTCATGGTTGAAGGGAGAAATTTTGTGGAGACCCTTCTATTGAGACTTTAGACTAACCTCGTTACTATGAATTATGGTTCCTTTGGAAAGTGGGACTGAACGTTAGCTCTCCAGCACAGGAGATGGTTTTTTTCTATGGAATTAATGCTTCCTAATTATTCCAGCACTGCCCAGAGGACAATCCCTTTTGCATAAATCTGACTGACTTTCATTCTCCAGCCATGCTAGGAAATATTCCTGACCTGGGAACATTTATTTCCTTCAGAAAGTCTGCATTTGCTTGATCATGATTTTTCTTATTTCATTTGGCTAGGGCAAAAGCCAGTGGAAAAGAAACACCTCTAGGAAAAACGCTGGGGTAGTTTTCTAATGGGGCACATGAGAAGTCTAATTATGATCTATTGGTAGTGGTGAATACATATTCTAGAGGGTAACTGTATTCTAGAGGGTTAACATAGACAGCATGTAGCGTGTCTTTCTTGAGCAGAAAGCAGCAAATCCCAATGGCCTTCCTTGCCCTCCTAAATAATAAATCATCTTAATGAATGATTTCAGGAGAAGCTGCCCACCCTGCTCAAGTTATTCAGATGCTGTTGTCAAGAACAAGCTTTGGTGTCAGGGGCTGAGAACATGACAGCTGGGACATTGCTGCTTGCGATACTTAGGCAGGTCACAAGCAAGTCAGGACTAATTCCTGGGGTTTTTCTTTATGATGACTTTTTTTATTATTATGTATTAGGAGTGGGGGAACACAATAACAACTTTGGGGCATTTTTAAATTAAACAACAAGGGTGAAAAGGAAAACCAAACTGAGTGTAAGTGATTGATGCTGCTTATTTGCTTGCATGTTGCCAGGGAGCTCCAAGGAGAGCAGGGAACAACCAATAGCAGTCAATGGGGGTGGAGGAGGCCTTTTTAATTGCATCACATCATTTTTCAAAATAATATTATTTTATCTCTCACAGGATCTTAAATAAACTTCTCAGAAACACATCACGTTCTATCTTTGCACGTGGATTGCCTGCTCAGCTATGGTTAACCGCTGACTCTGTGCTTAGGTGTGTGTTTAGATAGGCTGTGTTGTCACTTTTACTCTATTAGAAGGTCTAAGAGAGATAGAAAATTGGAGAATACTGGCACAAATGAATTCAGCATCCAAAGGTTCCTGCACTTAAAGCTGTCAGAAAAGCCCTCCATCTTAGCATGCATGCAGCAGGACAAGCAGAGAAATGGCCAGCACAAAGGGCTGCAGCACAGGTAGGAAAAGTCAGTTCTGTCACTTTAGAGATGTCCCCTCCCTGAGGAATTGGAAGGGCCACACTGTGTGAGACAGGCCAGGCAGAGGTGGAGAATGGCCGGCTGGGATGTGTGGGTGACACATACAAGCTACACCCGTTGTGCTGGGAGCTGTTTTTAACCCATCTGTTCCTTAGAAGTTGAGGAAGTTGTTAAACAAAAAGCAGAGAGATCCTCTTATTCATCAGTGATAAAGTGGCAAGTTAGCTTGGGTTTTGGTGTCCATCATGGTGCTCCACTGCAGCTGCAGTGGACTCAAGAAAGAACAGAGAAGGGAAATCCTTCATCCTGGACCTACCAGTGCTGGAGCTTACCTGCTGTGTTACATGATTCATTCTCCAGATTGTGCAGCACGATACGGTCCTCACTGTGACAGGCACTGTCACAGTCCAGTATACATTGTTCAGTCCAGTATACATTGGGCCCTCCTGCTGCTTAGGCAACTTTTCACATTAATATGTGCACCTCAGCAAAGGTTCCAGTATTTCTAGGGGATCTTCTCCCTCAGCCACTGGAAGCATGTGCTCAGGTAGTAGTTGCTCTGGCGGGATGAAGACCTAGCTCGGGATACCGCCTTATCAAAGCAGACTATATGCAATGAACGGTTGTGGAAAACAAAGTAATTGATCATAAGGAAGATACTGAGAGTTGAATTATGTAATTAAGATTATGTTACAGAGTGATGTGATTAACCCATGGAGACATGCTAGCGTATGCCCCAGAACATCCCAAGCTCCTGACTTTGCAGTGGTCCAAACCAGGCCCCTGCCCAGACCGTGTCCTTGTTCACCATCAGCCATCATGGCCAGGTTTCCCTTGTGTTCAGAAACAAGGACTGTGCAAAGGAGTTGACAGAGAGGTGTGGGGTCAGAATGCGGTGGAGCAAATCTGGAGCTAGAAACTGGGAACTGCCTGCCAATTTGGTAATACAGACACAGGTTAGAAACTGGGGCTTTCTGCAACTACATCAGCATTGGCTTGTACGTGTATGATCAAGCCAACGTGGATCCATAGAAAAACTTACAAAGACTGAACGCAGCCCATTCCATGGCAACTGTGCCTACAAAAGACATCACACATCTCAGGGAAGTATGCAATACAAGTTCTGCAGAGAAGCCACAGTGACACTCACAAAGGAACTTTAGCGGGTGGGCAGGAAGAAGGCAGTGGGCATAGTTTTATTGCTCTCTCCTGTCCAACAAAGTATCTGCTGGGAGGGGCTCCGTTATTGCTACTTCCACCAAGTGAACCGCAGGTCACTTAGCACACTCTATGTGGCTTATGGGCAATGTAAGAGGGGGAAGAACATCTCATGGCTCTGTTTAGGGACTGAAATGATTTTTACCCAGCCCTAATGCAAAGACTGGAGAAGATTTCTGTAACAAGAAGAGAGCAGTTGAGGTCCCAGCTCTACTTGTTTGTGAAAGAGAGATACGCTTTTCTTCCCACAGTCAAAGCCAGGCACCTTCTTTCCCCCCAGTTCTCAGGGTTAGACCATTTCCTTCAGCACATTCCCAAAATAATTAGAGGAGAGAAAAGCATCTTTTCCTGCACACTATGTTGACACAATGCCAAGATACTGTTAGGGCCTGAAATCAGTGCAAAAATAAGTTTGATATGTAAGGCCTGAGACCCTACTATCTTCATAGTTCCAGATTCCATGAGTGTCTCCAACTAGAAGCTTGCTAATATATCAAACTCTACTAACAGATGATTTCAAAAGCAAAAAGCCATACAGATCTGATGGGGAAGATGCACATTCCCCCACAGACCATTGGGGAAAATTAAAATAAAGGAATGGAAAAATTAAAATGGAGACTGAGTGGCAAAATTGGGGTGAGAAGTCCCCACATTTCCTTTGTGGTTTTATGTCTGTAGAGTCTGCTTTCGCAGTGATTAATATAACAAACAAGATACTCACAAAAAGACTCCTAATGCTCACTGATCAGAAGTATAATGACGTGGAAGCTGCAGCTGTTCCAGTGGATTTCTGAACAGCAGGCTCTTGTTGAGTGAGCCCCACGATTATTTATCTCCATCACGGGCTCTTTATTCCAAGGCATTTGTTGTTTTCCCTGCATTTAGACAGTCTGCCCTTACACACAGAAAGCTCTGATAATGGATTTTTTTTATTAGCCTCCTCTTCCTCCTGCTTCTACAAACACAATGCATCCCCAAATCACTGCATTATGAAGGGAGGCGCTGCCAGGGTTTTAACAAGGGCCTCCCACAGCATTCTCCCCCATTAGCCTCATAAACACAGGGCAGTGCTGGAGCATGTGCTGCAGAGAGAAGGGTCAGGAGACTATTTATTCTCCCCGTTTAAACAAAAAATGCTTTCTCGTGAGCGAGGGGAGAAGCAAACAAATAAATTAAGCTGTGCCTTGATGGAAGCATTTATATTGTGTCCTTGGGAAATGTACCGAGTGTGGGGATAGTGCAGACCAGTGTTTAACTTGGCTGATTTGAAATGGTTTGTGTGTAAATGGAGACCTTGCAGGGGCACTGTGCAGCTTGATTTTTTTCTTCTTTTTTAATATCTTGTGCTTGGTGCAATCTGCTCTGTTTCAAGGTAAAGTGCTCATTCTTTGGAGTCACCCTGTGACAGCACTATGAACTGGAGTCACAGGCCTGAGGTGTGCAGAGAGAAGATGAGAGGACTAATTGTGATTGCTACAGATCTGCCACCTGATGCTGAGGGAATGCAGTTTCCCCATTTGCCAGATAAGGATGATGTTTGTGCACCCACCTCACGACTAATGTGCTACTGCTTGAATTGGCAAGTATTTTTACTGTTTTCTTGAGACCCACTGTAGGCAGGTGTGGCTGATCACAGCCATTTCAAACAGGAGGAAAAGCTCTAAGCCAGTGGCTCCTGGCTCTGTCATCAGCCATTCGGTTTGGTGCTGTGAGTGAATCCGCACAGTTGGTCCAGTTGGAGACAGGAAATCCTGCTCAGGAACCCATTGCCTCAAAATGCGACATACTTAAAGAAAAAGCTCTTTGGGTAGTGTAAACTGCCATAGAACTGATGTCTGCAGGGTCATGGTGACTTACATCCAGCAGTGATATGGCTCAACATGTCCGTATTTATCAACATTTCAATATACAAAGACATGTTTCTATTATTGTATTTCATTTTCAACTGGTTCTTTTTCTCCCTTGTTCCCCCTGGAATGACATCATTGGAAGCCTTTTAGTAACACTTCTCTCCCTGGCACTCACTGGACCAACATGTATTTTCTCTCTGTATGATTCTATTGGAGTTGCAAACTAAAAAGGCTCTTTGATTGTCATTTTTATGCAAGGTCAGCAGAAAGAGCACGCCTGCTACTTTTAAGGGAGTTTTAAACAGTATTTTACTTTTTTTTTTTTTTTCCTGAATATGTAAGCACAGAAATTTAAAGGCTCATTCTTTGATGCGCTCCTGCCCTCCTTCTACACAGCCTTCCTCCTGGAAACCAATGTCATACAGGCTGTACAGAGGAAGGCCCCAAGGTTGTGAATTCCTTGAAGTGGTTTGTCTCCACTTTAAAGTGGGTGATGAGAGTCAATAAAACAAAACACAACGTACAAATGAAGCCTTCAAACTAGTATCAGCTTGGACATGGGATGCCCCAGACAGGCAATTTTGGATGAATGAAACGCAGTATTAAACACAGAGGGCAGCCTGAAACAAAGGCTTGCAGCCACTTGCTGTGACAGAATTCACAGGAGCATGCTGTATCCCCTGGTCTCACAGTGCTGGAGCATTAGCCACAAGGTTGTGCGCTGGCAGGGGCTGGCAGGGAGATGAAGGAGAGGCAGGAAGACTGGCAAGTTTGGGGATTTTTGACATTTCCAGGTAATTGCTTATTCAGAGAGCAAGGTGGATGGGGCTGTGACAAGATGCAGCAGCTGAATGGACCAGAGGTCAGGCCTAAAGGGCAGTAGACAAGCTCAAATTCACAGAGTGGGTGGTAGCTTTGGCACATCACCTACCCCTGCCCTCAGAGGGTATTGCATCCAAGTGGTTGTATCGCATCCAAGGAGTGGTAAATAGAGGTGGTATGGTATGGGGATCTTGGAGAGGGCAGACATGACTTGTGCAAAGCAGCAGGAGACCTCTGCAGTTCATTCTTCACCTCAAGCATTTCACTCGATTCATCAGTGACTGTGCATTCCACAGACACTGAGGTCTCCTTTAGCCCTAGGTCTTGTTCTGTGTCTTCTACAAGAGTCTCTTCTCCAGGGGCACTGAGCACACCTCCCACAGCTGCATCGGCCCCAGGGAGCACGAGAGTCCTCAGCTCCTATAGGTGAGGGTACACATCCTGGCCATGCTCTTGTGACACACCAGGTTATGCCTGAGAAGAAGACAAGGCTTGGAGGGAGCCAGGGGTGAAGCATGCACTGCAGTGGGTGACTCGGTTCTTCATCGGGGGGATGAGCCTGCCAGAGCACTGGGGTGGAAGTTCAGAGCTGGCTGAGCTGTAGTCACTGAATGTAAAGGCATGTAGGAACCTGCAGGATGGAGGAAGCAGGGAAGGCAGACTTCTGTGCAACTGTATTGGTTGCATCAAGGCTAAATATTCTCCTTTAAGTGCTCAGAATGCATCATGATTATTATTAGACACTGCTTTTTTTTCTCGTTGTAAATGGTTGCATATATTAATACTCATAGGAACTGGACAAATTTAGTTGCCCACAGCTTTTTATAACATCTAGAGTTCAAAAAAAGCATGGGGTCCTTTTAGCCAGATTGCAACATTTTTGTCTCACACAGCTGATGGGATGTCTGCTCTACATCCATCCATTTTCTGCTTAAAAGGTCATGTTTAATTTCCTAAATGAGCCTACCCTTCCCCCTCCCTCCCTTCCCCCAGCATTCTCTCTCTATAGCAAGACATCGCTGCATTTTTCCTTCCCTACTAGCTGAAAGGGTGCTCGTGCTTACAAGGTTTGTGTGCAGTGAGGGAGAAAAAACATCTGCCACCAGTGACTTCGCAGACATTGTATATTTACAAACCTTGTTAGTTGCCATGAATACGTCATGCCTTGTTGATGCCCTTATGAGCAAAGTAAAATTGTATGAAGGGTATTCTCTTTGCTGCTCCCCTAAGAAAAAAGGCCTTGTTTTGCAAAGGCAGCACATAGGTGTGAGAACTCCAGGGAATGGGGAAGAACATCCTGTAATTCACTGAAAACCAAAACCAGATGGCCATCTTTGAAAGTTCTGTCACAGGTAGGCAACTGCAGTCTCTCTCCTGAGTCCCACTGCTGCATGGGACTTGACACATGCTAATTTTGGTCTATGCTCCCACCTAACAAAATGTGGTGCCAGAGGAGCAGTATTAAATATTTTCTGTGGTAGAACTGCGCACCACTTACTCCCCACCCATAGAAGTGATTATGTGATGTCACCATTGCTGTTAGTCTCCCCTGCCTAAGAGGAGATCCTCTCCGGTGCTATCTTCCAAGGCTCTGTCATTGTGAAAGGCTCTGAGGGGTGCATGTGCACTGTTTCAAAACCCCTAATGCCAACTAACAATAGATACAGGTGTGTAGCTCTCATAAGTATTGGTGAGAGTTCTGAAAAGGCATTTTCCTTTGCAAACAGCTTCCTTTTAATAGCACCCATTTTAATGAGACCCTCATTTCTAGTGTTTCCAGGAACACTTTTCTTAATTTCCTTTAGCCTGCTAATACGTCCTGACAACATCTTTCTGTTATCACTTGTGTTATACATCATAGTCCAAAACTCTGCTCCTTCTGTAGTTTGGTTCTGAGGGCATCACAGAGAAGTAGCTGAGCTTCAGGCCCTCTGCAAGGCTGGTTATTTTGCAGTGAGGCAGTGGATTGCCATTAGAAGTTCATGTAAGAAGCAGTTAAGCCTTATGTAATAACTCTGACTCAGCCTAAGCAAAACACGCACTCTGAACAAGATGAACATGCATATGTCAGTATTCAGAAGGCCAGAATCCCTTTTCCATGCCAGCACCTATTTCTGTAACAAGACCTTTTATTAGACCTGATTCAGTCTTCTAAGAGTTTAGCTGAAGAATCTGGAAATGACCACAGTTGTTTGCCTTGGACAAACAATCCTCCCGACAAGACCCAAATGGTAATATTTGGGATTCACCCGGTTACAAAGCTAATTAAAGAATTGCTCCATTGCTTTTTATTGAGCTTCAAAGTCTGAAAATTGTGCTACACTAGTTTTTCTCAGGTACATCTGACTGTTCCTCTAGCATCTTTTCATAAACAATTGCCTCCCTGTCATGGGTTCAGCAGTAGCAGTCATTTTTCTCCTTCTTAGTAGTTGGTGCAGCACTGTGTTTTTGACTTGTGG
>JAOEHY010029599.1:0-34586 GCA_025447955.1 Psilopsiagon aurifrons | reverse complement strand
CCTTAGTTACTGGACTGTTCTTATCTCAACCCGTGGGAGTTACATTCTTTCAATTCTCCTCCCCATCCCTCCAGGAGCGGGGGTGAGGAAAGGGAAGGCAGTGAGAGAGAGGCTGCGTGGCTGACTAAGCTTAAACTACACCACCATCTTTCTCTACAAGGGAAAGAAAAAAAATATTTCTCATTTTATATTTTTGAGAGGCTGTTTTTTGAAATAAATTATATTTACAAATGTAAATAGCCTTGTAACAAAGAGATAAAATTTATTTTCCTTGCTACATAATACAATATTAAGTATCTTCCTGGGGAGAAAGCTTACAATGCTCTATGATCCACTGCTGTACTACACATGACATTTATAAAGACCTGCTGACATAAATGATTTTAAGTGAGTGTCTTGCAAAAATTTCTGAATTTTTTGCCTGAAGCAAATAAAGACAGAATTGGAAGCAATGAATTACGAATTTCATATTCAGGCAGGATTAAGTCCTCCCTAATGGTTTCTTGGCTTGCATTAGGAAAGGCATTGCTCACAGGTCAAGAGAGGTGATCCTGCCCCTCCACTCAGCACTGCTGAGGCCACACCTAGACTGCTGTGTCCATTTCTGAGCTCCCCAGAAATAGACAGACATGGATATACCGGTGAGTGTCCAGGTAAGGGCCATAAAATGATTAAAGGATTGAGCATCTCTCCTGTGAGAAAAGGTTGAGAGAGCTGGGACTCTTCAGCCCGGAGAAGGGAAGGCTCAGGGACATCTCATCAATGTATTCAAATACCTGAAGGGAGGGTACACAGAGGACAGAAACAGGTGTTTTTAGTGGTGCCCAGTGCCAGGAGGTGGTGGCCACAAACTGAAACACGGGATGTTAACTCTGAACATCGGGAAACACTTTTTGCTGTGGGAATGACTAAGCACTTGCACAACCTGCCCAGAGAGACTGTCGCATCTCCTTCCCTGCAGATGCTCAAAAACTGTCTGGACATCATCCTGGGTAATCACCTCTAGATGGCCTTTTTTGAGCTGGGGGCTTGGGCAAGACCTTCAGAGGTCACTTCTAACCTCAACCACTCTGTGATTTTGAGTGAAACTGTGAAGCTGATAAACACTAGAGCATAAAAAAATGCAAACACCGTATTAAAGACTTCTCTAGTCCACCAATTCTTCTCTTTCCTATATATCAGCTCAGTAATGATGAACACTTCCTCCCCGGTCCCCCATTCTGTGGTCTAATTCTAATGTAGTGCTTAGCCACATCTCCTTTACTATAACACCTGAAATTTTGTGCACACTCTTAAAGAGTCTTAGTGACTTGTTTTTAAGATGACATTTTGACCCAAAATGGCTAAGACTGAACTGTACTAAATTTGGACACTCAGAATATACACCTACTTCAGAATCATAAAAGTCATGAGATAAAGCTCTCTCATTTGAAAAGAGACTTGTCAGTTACAAGTAGGATTTCTGTCAAAACGTGTCCTTTCCAGTAGAGTTTGTTGTTTGGGGAGATTTTTTTTCTGGAAAGGACATAATCACTTCCAAGTCCCTGATATTTTAATCATGGTATCTCTACAGTCAAAATATTTCACAGACCTACGTCAGCTACGTAGCATAGCTCATACATAAGAATATTTTCAAAGTTAACTTGCAAAGTTCGTTCCCTAATAAATGCCAGTACAAATTGAATCAGTCATGTTTTGACTAACACTTCAGTTGAATAAAGGTATGCCCCTTCTGAATAATAACAGGGTTTTGTGCTGGAATTTAAATTTCTCCTTATTTTGGTGTCATATTATTTCAGTTTGATGAACATTTGACTGATTAGTTATATTTAAATCTCTGTATCAGTGCAAGATCTGGAAAGTTACAAGAAATCCAATTATGGAATTGTTCGAAGGATGAAGAATGTACAAATAGTTAAGAAGGGCATTAAGGACATTCAACGATGAAAATGTTCCTGCAAGCAGTACATATTTCACATCTTGATCTCCCACACATCCTGCTCCAGAGAGACCAAACGCCTGGCTATGATTTAATCAGGTCATAAGTCAGTCCCAAAATTCTTTTCATATATGTGTTGAGAAACATCTGGGACTCATGGCACTGGACTCGATATCTATTATGAGCAAAATGTTCTGATAATAATAATAGTAGGAACTGCAGAAATCTACAGGGTTTCTATTTATATAACGCAAACTTTCACAGTGAAACCAGGAGCCAAGCTGGGCTCAAGCACTCCAAAAGTCTCCTGTAACTATGGTTACCTTTACCTTGCCAAGAAAATGACACATCTATTCCTGAAATTTACTGCATTACTAATTGTCATTAAAAGCTATAACTGAAATTACTGATTTTTTTTTTACTAGATGAGCTTGGAAGTGCAGTTTGCATCAGTAATATCTGCTTCTAGACAGTATAAGCACTATGAAAACTTCCCTGAGGCTGTTTGTGTTATACCCAGCATAACACAATGCAATTTCATTTATTGTCTTGGCCTCCTGTTAGGAGGCTGTAGATCATGCTCAAATTTTTTGGCTACAGGAAAGGTATAAACCACCTATATGTTACTCAAACTCTAAATACAATATCAGTAGTGTTAAAAGCATTTAATTTGTTTCTTTTAAAAAAGCTATTTTTAATCAATTTGAAAACACAGGTTTATAATTCAGGCAAATTGAGAGATTGGATATTTGCTAATGCAGTATCAGAAGCCTTCCGATGTCTCCTTCTTTGACTCAGCTTCTCAGTTTATTTCATTTCTTGTCAGGGACCACCCTGAAGAGTGTTTGGGAAGCTGCTTTTTGGCCTTCATCCTACTGAAGCTACAGGTTTTCCATACAGCCTTCTCTCCCCTTCATTTGAAAAAACAACATATCTTTATCTGTACTTTTCCATGCAGCTTTTTGAATTGTGTGAAGCTTCTACAGTGAATCTCTTCTTCCTTTTCTTTTGGGTTTTTTTTTTCTTTTCAGTTTTTTGCATATGAACTCAGAACAGACCAGTCTGTAAAGGTCACAACTGGGGTAAGCCAGGGAAGAGGCACATCTATGTAACCATCTTAGGTCTACTTCAAACTAGATCCAAACTCCAAGAATTAAGTTGTACGGGAGAGGCACAAGAAACCAGGATGAGAAAATAAGTTTGCATTAACATATTCACAAATGGTTGATTCATTTATGCCCTGCTTAGCTAAACACTGACAGCACTCAAAGGTCATCATCCAGGTCATTTATACAGTCACATCTCATTAATTTAGATCTCAAGTGGAAGTCAGCACCTTTGTTTTTCCTTGTTCTAATGCTTTATTAAGCCAAATTAATCTAACAGTTTACAGAGCTATTAATACTAATAGTTGCGCTAGAAAAAGTTACAGAGATTTCAAGGGCATAAAAGATGAATAAAAGAGTAATGATTTGGTATTTAACATTAAAAAACATTAGAAGGAAAAAAACAATTCTGCTCTTATTGCTTAATTTTTGGTTAACATCTGCAAATTCACTAGAGTATTGGTTTAAGGCATTTACAAGAATGCAAGGCCTTTTGTGGGAAATACACAGTTGATTGTATCTACAACTGAACACAGCAAACAAGAAAGGATATGAGCTATCCAGTGCCTAAAAAAAGGGATAATAAAGAACATGGGTTGAAAGTAATATATGCAGTTACTCAGTTTAGGCATTCATGCCTGAAATTAGCTAAACTTTCAGCCATATTTTCATCATTGCAATAAGGATTTTGAAGAGTTATTCAAACTGTACCACATTCTCCTGTTTTTCCCTTAACAGAGAAATATCTCCAAGCTTAGGACATACCTTTTTATAACTAGAAATTCTTCGGTAGATATGCTCAACTTTCTCACTGCAAATGACGCTGAATTTACTTTGAAGCTCAGTGGGGATCACTTCATTTAAGGAATTGAGGCTGTTACAATTCTGCACAAAATGCTCATCACTTTTTGCCAGTGCCTCAAGAATCTAAGGTAACAAAAACACAAGCAATATGTTATGAAGTAAGATGACTAAGATACCCCCTTATTTATCATCCCTTATAATTAAAGATGAAGAGCCTGGTATCAGTTGCCTTTTAACATTACAGGCAATGCTGTATAATGACAACTTATAAAACTTTGGAAGCAAAGAGGTTTCTTGAAATCTATACCCTGCGTAAGTTATACCCATAAGTACTTTTTATTTTGCTTCTCATGACATTGTCTGATAATGGATTTACTGCTTATTTCCTACGAAGATGACTACTACGGCTCCTCTGAAATACATTATCTATTGTATTTACTTGAACAGTGCACATTACACAAAGCTGATGAATTAATTCAAGTCTTGTAGCAAAAATCTGGTCTGGGAGCATAAGCAATGCTGACACGTTTTAAAAAGGATACAAGAACATTGAGTGCTACCCACTGTATATTCTGCATATACAAACAGCTAACAGTGAATAGAATAAGCTATACATCCCTGCCCATGACAGGGGGGTTGGAACTAGATGATCTTAAGGTCCTTTCCAACCCTAACTATTCTATGATTCTTTACTGCCCAGCACAGACTGATAGAAAACAGAGAATAAAAAAGTCATGTTGAAGATACGTAAGGGCAGTATATAGCACTTTTTACTACTTTTTTTCTTTTTTTTAACAATTTCAGGCATTGAAATTCACTGTGTAATGGAACGTGGGAGACAGATGTCTACTGCTGGTTGGGGCTATGTCTGAAGACATGTTTGAAAAACACACCCAAAATAACTTTCTAACTATGGCACCCAAAATACAGATAAAGGCGCATAACTAAATAGTGACCGGAAGCATTGACTAGACCAGCTCTAGCAAATCTCACAACGTTGCTGGAAAAAGTTACTCCCGTCTGTCAACCTGACTTGCTTCAAAGTGAAGCTGGGGAGAAGAAACACATGCCCATGACTCAGTTATTTCAGTAAAAGATCAGTATTTTAGTTTATAGTTTTCATGGAAAGATCAACAGAAAAAGAAATAGGCAGATATTAATACACTCCCCAAAACTTGGGCTTCAGTACCTCTGCTAAGCAATCTTTGTTAGCATGCATACGTGTGTAAAAAGATAAACAAAAACTTATTAAAAGAGCTGTATTACTGCATTATTTGGCAATCTGATGCAGACTGTACCAGATACACATAAAAAAAATCTCACATCCCATTCATAGCAATGACAGATTTTACCCTCTGGAAATATTCACAAAACAAAAATTCCAAAGTAAACTCAGAAGTTGCCCTTGATCTTTTTCTTCCTCCTTCATTTTGCCAATGAGTACACCAACATATGCACAACTTTATTTTACTTTCAGAGACAGAAAATACTGATCTTGTGCTACTCTTTTTACTGAAAGACATTTTAAAAGTTGCACATGCAATTCTAGTAAGCACACAGAATGAATTAACACATACAAAAAATTGCTTCATACCTTTGCAGTCAAGCTGAAAAATCCCTTTGGTTCAATCATTTTTTCTAAGACGTGGCACTTTATTCCAGCTGTGCTGTCATACTCATAAACCACTCCATACTCCAGATGGACATTGTCAACAGTCAGACTCACATGATCTTTCTTCCCATCAATTATTGCCATAGTGTTAAATTTGTCAATTACTTCTAGAATAAATGAAATGACACAAAACAGTTCAGGAGGGCTGGCCACTAAACAAACTGAAAGGGACACAGGCAAATGTTCTAAAAACAGGTATGCTCTGATAATTCTATTTAAAAATGTTTATCAAAAAGCAGAGCTACCAGCTGAATGATTTAAGAATCAGAACACTAGGATGCTAAAATACTAGATTGCTTAAGAGGCATGAACAGACAAGCCACAGTAGTCTCTCTCTACAAACAGCTATTGAAGGGGACTAATTCAATTTTATTTATAATCAGAGACATAAAAAAGCAACCAAGAAAAAGTGAAAACTGAGAACTTCTAAATAAACTAGGAGAAAATGACCATGAGAAATGTCGACATTCAGAAATGAAACCACAGTTACCACATTTACACAGAGAACATAAATACAATTCACGTTAACTGTATCTTTAATTACCATGATGCACACGAATGCAGCTTTATCTAAATGTTAATTGCCTGAAAATAATCTGAAGGATAGCTGATTCATTATTTCTCATGTAGTAGTGACTAATGCATCTAATTTAGCCTTAAATTACTACCAGTGGTGAAAGGAAATCAAGTATTTCCTAGATTATGTATCCTATGAATGAAAATTGAACATATTTTCCCTAGTGTTCACAGAAACTTTTTCTTGAAACGGTAAATATGATAATTTTTAAGTAACAGCATGCTGAATTCACATCTTTAGAAACAAATCCTTATATATAACTCATTATATGGTCTGCTTGCAATTTCCTCTCTGAAAACAAAACCACCTATATTTTTCCTGTTACTACACCAGCATTCTGAGCAACAACAAAAAAATAAAGAATCACATACCTTCAACTTTGCAGTCAAAGGCATCTCCTCCATCATCTCCAGAGTGCTTAGTGTTTGTTTTCTGAAGATCCTCCTGTGCACTTTCAATGCTGTTGTAAACCCACTGTATAGAATCTTGCTAAAAAAAAACCAGCAAAAATAAAATAAACAGGTAGGAAAAGCTTTGCAAGTGCAATTGATAGCAACTTACTTCACTCTCTCCAACATGATATAGTTGCATTAACTCCCTGATTATTATCACCTTCATTGCTTTCTAAGCTCCAAGTTAAAAACAATATTGTGAAAATTGTGTAAGAATTTTGCCATTACCTAAAACCATCTGAAGCATTTTGTCAACTTTTTATTTCAGAGTATGCCGTCATGAGACGGTATGAACTGTGACAGCATGATATCCATCACGCATATGTCACTGGCAAGAAGAAAAGCCACTAAAGCTTTCATTACTTGCATTTGCCTTTAGTACAGTCACTTATATTTATTTGCCTTTAGTACAATTATCTTAGTGGATGTTCTTTATTTTGTCCCCACATCAGCAAAGCTGCCAAAACAAAGACAAAATCACCTGAAAAGTCCAGCATCTGATGTGACTAACATGTGGGCACATGAGTGGTGGCTTGGTCATACAACCTATGAAGAAGCCATGTACACAGCTTGTACCTTGTTCTCCCTCTTTCACTTACTCAGCCACATACCCATCACATCCTTGCAGAAGGGCCTATCAAATATGGCATCTCCAGACTACTCTTCTCTTCCCCTTACACTTCAAAAGAAGCTTGACAGTCATTTAATCACTCTCTCTTCAACAGCTACAGCAGAATAAATGACATGATTATGACTAATCTGAATTCATAGACCTTGAAAAGTAGTTTGTAGAAGAATTCAAAGTCAAGCAAGGACAGCAACATTTTAAGCTGAATGTTACAATTTTCACACAATTTCCACTTATGCTTTGCTAACATATACAGCTGCTATCTTTATCCCTTTAAACAGATAACTAGATTTTCATATGACTGAGGTACTATTTCTCTCTAGGTTTCCTAGATTCATACTTTTAACTTCAGGGCACTGAAATATTTTAGTAAGGAAGCTTAACTTTAAGTGCTCTCTGTTGATTGTTGGAAGACACCCGTGCACAAGCAGATTGACAGAAACACTTCCAAAACCCAGCCTTCTTTGCAGGTACACCTGAAAACTTGCTGCTTATTTATGGACTCTTACAGGTTTGTTTGGCAGCATTAAGACTTCCATGCCAACCTCTAATAGGAGATAATTGCATTATGCCAGAGGGTTCCTCCATTATTTGAACTTAGTATAGCTTATGGAAGGACTAACTACTTAAACTGGAGGTCCCTCTTTCAAAAGTTAATAGAAGATATAATGCAGTATGATTTGGAGCAATGTTACATAGTTATTCACAATGCAAGAATCTGAAATGAAACTTCACTCTCAAGGCAAGCAGGAAGACTCCTCACCCCAAGAAGTGGAAGATACAGGGAAGAAAAAAGATCCCCTTTCAGTTATGCAACTGTCAACCACAGAAAAGACTGCAATATTTGAATTAATTAAATGATAGGATAATGCACTGTACTTACAAAATAGGAAAAATCCATACTCACGGTCCAAATAATTAAAGCCCCAAATTTCTGAATAGAAATTAAATTTTAGCTATCTTGACACTAGTGGGAATACTGCCTTTTATTTTAGTCTAGACATTTCTCCTATAGAATTTAATAGCACTACATCCTAAATGAAGCTTTTCTGATCAGTCTGGGGATTTTAGTTATTTGTGATTTGCTGAACTATGATCAGCTACATTTTATGATTTAAATAAATAATACATATAGGAAAAACAGTTACGTACACCAACATACTACACAAGTGGATTAAAAAAACAGAGTAATTTTGCATGCCAAGGCATTTGTGTGTCAGCCAACATCAATCAATCCTCTCAGAGTGTCACTAATCTCTATGGGAATTCTACAGTTACACACGGAGTGAATACACCTGCTATAACTAATCTATCTTTTCTTCTAGCCAGTTTTGCTACTAGCACCATCTCTTTATCTCTTTACTAGAGAGCATCTTCCTTTAAAGGATAGGCAAGCTTGATCTTGATATGTAATAACTTCAATACTGTATTAACAATTTAAACACAAACTCCTGACAACCATTTTCACAGAAATTGTAATTTGCAAGACACAGTTCTAACTCTCATTTATAATTCTTATCTCATATCTATGCAGTAGATGTGGGAGAAGGATTTCACTCTCGATTTTAATTAGATTTTTCTTCCAAATTAACATGTACTGGAAGAGTTTGTGAAGTTAATTAATGATATGAGTTCACAGTTCATGAAAAATTTGCAACGACTTGGAAAAATTGCATTCTAGAATCCTGCTGGGTTTGCCTTTGTTCCTTAAATTTCTGTCCTGGAAGGCTTAAGATTTTCTCCAAAACCTACATGAAAAAGGTAAAAAAGATTGAATGCTAATACTAAAAAAGGGAAATTTTGAGCCCTTGAATGTATGTTTATTCCCAGTATTGAAATGCAGTTGGAACACAAAGACTTTTATAGATTGGACATGTGCACACTGCTCTCTGTGCTGAATTGTTACAAAATTCCAGAAAAAGTTCCATTTTTTGCACTGAATTCTCCCATTGCTGAGCATACAGCAAGCTTAAATACCTCTCCATTAAGATGACAATATGCCACCTAATGCTTTCTACACAGAAATGCAGAAAAACTTGAAATAATCCTTCAAAAATACCATATTTAAAAAAATAGCTATCAACTTAAAATTTATGTCAATTCAGAAATTAAATAGACCTTGATCATCAGCAATATATTAAGCAATCTTAACCTTTTATAATTCAACTGGCTTCCCTTGAGTTTTCCCCAATCCTTTCCCCTCATCCCACTCAAGCACAACAGATTTATGAATAGAGATACACACCATACTGTTTACTTTGACCAAAAAAGAAAAATCTTACAACAAAGTCTGCAAAGGTACTAAATGAGACATACCTGCATTGGCCGCCTGTACTTCCTGCATGCCGTGACATGAGCAATAACACTTGCATGAGTCTCTTTGCTGACATTAATTCCATTCACTTTGATTATGCACTGGCCAGGGTGGAGACCAGACGCAGCTGCCACCGTTCCTATTCAAAATAAACCCACATAAATAACAGACTTAATTTCCTAAACACATCCTTTAAAGCTTACAGTCCAAAAGCCTCTTTTTTAATCAGAATCCTCTTTCACCAATTCTTACATACTTCCCCTGACCACAGAGTGCTTCTTCAGTCAGCTGGACACCAAGAAAATAGATTTCCTCAACAGATGATTTCATAAGAGACCAGACTATTTTCCAAATGCTGTTTTACAAATCAAATGATAATAAGTAATATGAGAATTTGGAAAATTTCTCTTACAGGCTTTTAAAAGGATAAAAGGCCTTACCTTGAAGCTTACTAATTACAACTTAGACCACTTTTACTCGAAATTCTTTTATGTGCCCAAGCTTATGAGTTTGTTGACTACTTCAGGTCTCTTTATTCTACATAGAAAACAGAAGCTTTCTGACGATCCATAAATATCAGAGCATACTAGATTTTCTTGTTAAACATTAAGCAAAATACCCAAATTCAAGGTTATTTCCAAGGATCCTGTTCTTATTTTAATATTCTTATCAATTGAATTACAACAGAGTGCCTTACAGCTTTAATAAAAATACCCGAAGATAATCAAGTAGGAGGGGAGGGAGGACAAAACAAATCATTCTCTTTGACCAACACAAAATACACGATTTAGTGGTTTATTTCCACAATGGAATAACCAACTTGGAAATACTTCCACCCAATGAACAAACAGGTACTACAGAAATAGCAGCTATCTCCAGGTCTTTCAGTATGACTCAAGCCCACTCCTGAAAGACAGCCTGCTTGAGTATAACCTTAGTTCCAGCTACCTGAATGTCTGCCTCCTTACGTCTCTCTTGATACCAGCGCAAAGGAGACAGGGAAGTCAAAATCTATTGCCTGGAGACTGCAAAGCTGAGGTGCAGAAGCTAGCTGCTATGAAAGAAAAGGCTAGACCAAATTTTAAAGGCTGACAAATAGAAAAGCTCATCATAATCTGTCAGATGAAAGTATCTGACAAGGAAATAAACAATATTCCTGGATTTCCCTTATTTTAGCTACTTTCAGGTTAGATGACAGCTGTATTTTAAATCTAGTATCAATGATAGGCTTTGTAAGTGACATCATTAACAGCTATTGCAACACATGCACCCCACCAAAAAAAGATTTAAAAATAAACACTTAAACAGGCCTTTTAAAATGTCTCTCAAAAAACCCAACACAAATCTTTAAAAAACAATGAAAAAAAAAAAATGAAAAAACAAACAAACAAACAAACAACACCCAAACAAACGGGATCCCAATTCAGCAAAGTATTAAGCATACGCTTAAAAATCTTTCAGGCTTAGTAAACCACTCATGCATACACTTACATACTGTTGAGGCTAATTGGAATAAAGTATTCGCTTAATGAATAAGGGTAGGCAGTTGAATTGAGATCCAGGTGCAGAAATAATTATCACATCAGCTCAAAAGGCTGTATTTATTAAACCTTCTCTCGAAAAATCTAATTCTGGCACTAGAGCCTAGGAAGAAAAATAAAAGTCATCGAGGTCTACTCAAATCTGGCTGCTTTGCTGATCAGTTCACTTTAAATTCCTCAATTGTAAAGGGAGGAGGGGAGGAAAAAAGAACACGACTGCCCCACAACAGCTGAAAATAGCTTTAGTTGGCTCTACCATTAACAACATAAACAGCAGCAAAGAATGCTTCACCTTCTTTCATCACCAGTGTCACCGTCAGGAACATATTGAGTTAGAGATGGCAAGCATTTGAAAATCACACCACAAAATGGACAGAAGAGTATCTACAGGATACACCTTCAATTACTAAGACAGACGAGGCCACTAGCACCCTCGAAAAGACTTGTGAAAAGTGTACTTTCTGTATATCATTTTTGCAGGAGTCCATGGCCACCTAACAAATATAATGCTCAGGAAGTGAGTGGTTCCCAAAAAAAACAAAAATGCAAAGCCAGAAAATCTATCCAAAGTTTACAAAGTATAAGAACACAAAACAATCTTACCTGGTTTTAATATTGCTTGTTACTTTGGGGGAGAAACCTAAGCTGAATCACTGGACCTAAATTTGATGTATCTTAGCCATGCCATTTAGATAGTAAAAGTATATCTACCACTACAGTTGACAGCTCTTACCTCTCCCAACAGCATGGACAACTGATGGACCAAAGCCCCGGATTTGAAACCCGAGTCCATCTGCAGAATCAGGAATCTTCACTGTCCTGACACAAGCAAAGATTAAAAAGGAATGTAGAAAAGGCAGTATTTTGTTATTTAAGATAAAGGTAGATAAATAAATATATATATTATATATAGATATAGATAAATATATCAATATAAAGCAATAAGTACATTACAAGAGTGCAGGACATTTTCATTTAATTCACAGTTTCAGATTCAGCACTATCCACTTACAGATACTTTGCACCACTGACATCAGAAATAAGAGCAAGCTGAGATACTGAAGCCTATCAAAGGAACATAATACTATTTCACAGGTAAATTCAATAAGCCAATTATGACCAAAGCATGTGATTTTGGCAAATTGCCACAACACAGCAAACTGAAAGCCCTGGTAAGCCAGGGAGTCTCTCACTCAAGAGGACAACGCCTGGGGACCACAGATCATGCAAGGCCTTGTCAGAGAAGCTGCAGAAGATTGCAAAGACTAGATTCATATCACAATTTGTTAACATCTAAGTGACTACTTGATGAGTTTTATTGGAAAAGTATTTGGTGTAATTTCTCCAGTCAGGTGTGTAAAAGCTGAGGTTTGTCAAGCAAGAGTCGCCTACTACTGTTCTTGTAACTCATAAGCACATTGTACTACACTCCTGCTGGCCTAAGTGCAATAGTAATAAACCTACTGAAACATGACCAACAAAAACAGTTTTCAGAATCAAAATTCACACCTACTCCTTAAAACGAAGTCCTGGGCTCACCCAAAGTAAGCCAGCATATCCACATGATATCAGTTCGGGTTCCAGAAAAAGCAACACAGCTGCATTAGCCCTTATCAGAGCTAGTCAGGTCAAGCATAAGAGTCCACTGATTTAGCTTTGCAGCCTTTACTTCCAGAGCCAGCTCTGTTATTATTTCAAGGATCTCTGCCCCAAACTCTATTTGCCAGTGCAATTCAAACAGATGATGAAAAGTGATTTAAAATACATTTGGACTTTAATAAACTTGATTTGCAGACATTATGTTGAATAATATCACTGCATCATTTCTTGTACCTTGATTTTTTTCTAGTATATATAATGTTTACATGTGGGGACAGTTGTCAGCACAGGTGAGATCCAAAACCCATTTATGTCAATGAAGTTTTAAAAAAGATAAGAATATTCTTGAGATTAATTATTTTCATCTGAAATATTTTCATAAGTATAGAATCATGAGGCATATATTATATACTAACGAAGGTAGATACAGTCTCTACAGTTTGATTCTGAAAATGCTTTTGGAATATTCTGATGAGCTATGAAAGACCACCACTGGCAGTTTTAGCCTAAGAATTTAGGAGAGAACTCTCTCTTTTGCCAACATAGTTGTGCGAGTGGCAGCTCCTGACAAAAAGCAAGCAGCACTGAGGAACAAATTCTTCAACTCCTCTGAACTCCTCATTCACTGCATTATCGCTGTCAAGCTTGAAATTCACCCACATTTTCACCAGCAAGTTGCGTCAGAAATTAAACAAAGATCTACATTAAAGAAAGGCCAAGATATGCCTTTTATACTTGCTCCAAAACTCTCATCTACTCATTTGGGGAATTTTTCTTATTGCTGTTTTTGTTTGTTTGTTTGTCTGGGGTGCCACTGCATTTCTCAAGACACCCTTGCTTATTAATACAAGAAACACGTCTTCATTCTGCTGCTGAACCAGAGCCATTTCCAAGGCACTCTCTGTGTGCTACCTGGTAAGAGAGAATGGTTCCTCCTTACCCAGCAAAATTTGATCAAAATTACTTCTGACCACTGTTTCTTACTTTCCTATTTATTTGGTATGTATAAGCCAGTAATAACTGCATTAACTTTAGTAATAGACCTATGCTCATTTACATATTTACTGAGCCCAGCCATCAGTCCTCACTTTGTATTTCTTTTGCATAACAAAAATTGCATTCAGGTAGGAATGGTCACAACTGTGTATAGAAATACATCTGTTACATAAAGATGAGGAGCTGTTTACTTGCTGCTGCTGTTTACACAACCAGCACACACGCTGAAGGGGCCCATTAGATCAGAGAGCCCTGACTTCTGCCAAACCACCAACTAATCTCCAGGCAGAGGAACTTGTTTAATAAACACAGTGAGAGATAAGTGATCAAAACTGTCCATTACAGTCAAGTCATTTAAACTTGTGGTTCCTGCATGTATTTATAAAGTAGCAGAGATGATGATCTAAAGCATTTGTGGTTTTCTTCTCCTGACTAATGTAATAAAACAAAATCAAAGTAGATCAAATTGCTTGACCTTGCAAAGTCAGATTAGATACAGCATTTAAAATAACTTTACAGGTGTACACTCTGAAGCTCCACTTGTCTTTCAAAATTAACTTCAATTGTAGTTCATAAAAATTCCCCCAAAGGAATGATAACTTACTCCCGTGGTTTAGTGCCCACAAGAACCCGCAGGGACTTTCTACTGTTTAAACACGCTTTCAGGAAGCAATCCACTTCACTGAAGGGTCGCAGAAAAACCAGGTCGCCGTTAATGGCAAAGATTTTTCTCCCAACTTCCAAGCCTGCCATCTAGAAAACAATGACAGTTGTATATACATTTGCTTTTTACAACCATTATGTTTTCTGCTGCTGGCATGCAACCCCAACAGCAATAATGACATGCACACTGCTTTTACATTCCTTATGCTTCTTTCATATACCACGCACAAAAGACTTAAACCATAAAACACTTCTAGAACTGGTTAACTTGACTTGAAAGGTACATTAAACACTCATTCTGAAGAGATCTAAATACAAGACTTGGTCTTAATCAAGATTTTATGATGGTATTAAAATAGCAGTTAATATTTGGAATAACTAACACAACAGCTTTCCTTGAGCCAATTTACTTTTACGATGCTACCTAATTTGTCCATCTATCATTCTCCAAAAGACTTAAAGCTTCTTTTCATAAAGACCTGAATAATATTCCAGTAAGTGAACATATATTCAGTTCCAAAGAAAAAAAAGTCCTTAAATATTTCATGGTCTTTGAGCCAACGGCATCACAAGCCAAACTGCTTACAGGTTTTAAACTCCAGTCTAACAAAAAAGGAACTGTAGCTAGCTGGATGGCAGGAGTATGCACTGCAGCTCAGGGCACAGACTATACCATAGCACCATCTGAGATCATGGCAGAATCTGACTGCTAGAAATCACCCTATACAGCACTGTGGCTGTATTATATTATTGATTTGCTGTATCTTTTTTTACCTTAAATTTCTATGCAACCATGAGAATTAGAAAGGCTTGAAATCTTGGTCCAAATTTTTTCTCTCATGGAAGAGACTCATTCTTTATCTTTACGTGCACAGAGACTCCCATGCAGTTCAGCAGAAGACAAAATTACTCAAAGAGCATCTAAAGCAATACTAACAAACAGAAAGGCTGTAATTGTTTCATTCAGATTCTCAAATTCTAGACTTCATCCAAAGCTTGATACTTCCTTTATGACGCAATATATCTAATGCAACTCACAGACTAGCTCTATATGCAGTTTACACTCTACCAAAAATTTTTATTCCACTCATGATCAATGTCATCACTGGAATATTATAAAATGCATAAAGATAAAATGACCACTTTTATATCACCACTCAATATGACAATTTACCTGAGTGGATGTAAGTGTTGATAATGGTCAGAGCAGTGTTTTAAACAAAAACAAAGGAAAAAAAAGGGAAAAAAAATTCATAACCACAGTTTTCTTGGAAAGTTATCACTGTTACCTTCCAATATCATAGGTTTTCCCCACTGATGTACAAAACATACACCTGTGATCAAGTGAATAAAATAGGGATGATAATTTATAATACTTGATACCTCAGCATTTGATCCTTTCTCCACCACTTTAACAATTGGCACCTTATTTTTATCTTCTAAACCAAAACCATAGGTGCCTTCATTAGATTTAATCTGAAAAATAAAATTGTTCACAATATTGTTCAGAAAGGCATGAAGAACATCTAAAGGACATCTCCATTAAATAAATACACACAGCACTAATTTATTGTCACTACAACCAATTCCTTCACTCATCAAAGCATAAAATCCTTGGCTTTCACTTACCAGTAATGACTTGGCTATGACATTTTCCACTACTTTCAGATCATGTTTCATGAGTCTGTGCTTCATATTTGACCCTTCCATTTCTTCATCCGCATAAAAACGAAACAGCAGTGGCTCATCTTTAAATTCACTTTTCTCTAAAACTGTATGATGCAAGACCACACATATTAATGCCTTTCATAAACCATAAAGTACTGAACATGCATACACCTATTAAATTCCAGTAAACTATTTCTGTATACGAAAACAGGGAAATATTAATTTTTAACATAAACAAGGATTTTTATTTGGATTCATTGCAAACAGGTATCATTAAGCTCATTTTCAAACCCGGCATCTGGATTTCACCAAGCTGAGGAAGACATATTAGTCTGAAATGGTTTCAATGAAAATGCCAAGCACAAAGTTTCTTCCTAAAAAGGTTTTAAAAACACGGGTTTGAAAAGTTCTGAGGGACCGCTGCTGGAGATGCTCAGAACCAAGTTCTCTCCAGGTGGTGAAGGATGACAGGTTCAGTATTAGAAATGTGTTTGGTGAGGATGTGGAAGAAGCTAGAACAGCAGGCAGATGCAGTTTGTATGTTTAAAAGTGCAAGGAAAAAGAATGAATAGTGCCAGAGAGGAAGTTAATTCTCCCTCCTTCTCTTAACAAGCTGATAAGAAAATAATTTCTTCCTCTTTCCATTTCAGTAAATGACCTACTGCTTCAATCCTTTCACTGAGATCTTCCCTCTGATGGTATTAAATTTGACCTTGTTCACCTCATTTTTTGTTCTGCACAAATCTCTGCTCTCCTCTCCCTTCTTTGTTCGCTGCTGCCCTTATGATTTTCTCATTTTTCTACACTCCACTTTCTCCTATTGTTACCACTTCAATATTTTTTAAGGTCATGCTCCTCCATTCATCCCCCCAAAAAACATCTCCTCTCTTTCCTATGTGTTTCCTAATTTTTTTATCATCTCATCTGTGCAAACATGTATTACCTGCTTAAGAAACTTCTTTCAGCGTGGCTAATAAAACTGACATACACACCCCCATATTCTTTAGAGGATGAATTCCCCAGTTATGTCCTATAAAATTGACTGAAAATAATTTTCAGAGTATACAATAGCTTTTTTTTTCCTTTGAAGATTGCAGCATAGATCTCTTCAGCAATTCAATGAAAGAACTTCCTATCCCTTCTGTAATATCTTTATCAGGCCTTGCATTTCCTTTCATCTATGTAGACAGCATTAAATAAAAGGTAAGCATAGCTTGCACAGAATGTATTTACTTACCATGGTGCATAAACCCATTGTCACAAAGAGCTACACCGAATATCATAGCTTCCTCCCTTGTCCGGCAATCCCCCTGTTAATCCATACCATATTTATTTTAATTTACTTTAATATAGCAGCAAAACACACAATGGCATAAACTCACAGGGTCGGCAAAGGTTGTAGATGGTATTTACTCACACACACGTTTATATACACACTTATAGCACACATATTAACCAGTATATACATACTTATCATAAAACCATAGAATAGTTTGGGTTGGAAGGGACCTTTACATGGTATATATCTTTACAGTTACAAATAAAGATGCAAACATTTTAGTGACACTGCATTCCCCATAAAAATTGAATATAATAGAATGTAAAAGTGCCAATTTTTTTAACTGTTATCTTATAAAACTGCTGCCTGTTGACTGAGTGAACAGGATACCCTGTTCTTGTTCCTAGTTTGCTTAAAACAAAACAGAACTAATGACTACAAATTGGTACTGACTTTCATCCATCTAGTTAGTAATTTGCAGTTCTCAGAGGCTATCCATTTCATTTCATTTCCATTTCATCCATGAACAGTTAGAAAACTAAGTCTCATTAAAACATTTAAAGTTAAATTGCACATAAGAAAGATAAGCACAAAAGGAATAAACAGCATGCCTGCTTACAGCTGATTTCAGTTACTTTACTGGTTTAAGAGGACTACATTTACATATGCTGCTCTAATAACTCTTAGACAAAGTGCCTGCATGTTATTCTGCTTAATACATCACTACCTTAGAATTTAAATGCAAAACACAAACAAATCCAAAGGTGTAAACTTGCCTGTGCAATCAACCAGTCTATGAGTTTGTTAGCCATGACCACAGATTTGTAGGTTCTCAAGTGATAGTCTTTATCCCTGTTGAAAACAAAACAAAAACAAAACAAACAAAAAAATCAAATGAAAACTCAAAAGAGTCTAAAATACATGTATCTTATAAACAAATGAGTGCAACCATGAACTGAGAATTTTGTAATGGTTCAGAAGTTGCCTCTGGAGTAAAAGAGCAAGTCAAACCTTTTAGTGTAGGTAGAAAGGAGGAGGCTTACTTATCTTACTTGGGCAATAATGTCACTGGACTATAAAGGCACGTGGGACTCTCCAAATGAGGTGATGGAGTGTTAGTAAATATGCAGAAAGTATTTAAGCATATCCATTGGAACCTAGAAGGTTCTAAAACTCTAAAAAAAGGTCATATTGAATGGCATTTGTAGTCATTTCATCATGCAGTTATGCTTTTTGGCTTTATAGCCCTTCAGTCTTGTTTGATTATTCTCAAGAGACCAATCTTCAAAGGATGGGTTCAGTTCCTGCACTCAAACACAGTATCTTCAGATTATATACTTCTTCCAATTGACTCGCCAAGGATTTCCCAATTTGACTCACCTAATTACTGGGGTAAACAGACTGTGAAGGCGACAATACAGTCGTACACCCTGTTAAAGAGAAAGATGAAGTTAGTTAGCCACCTGTTCACACAACAGAGAACACAAAAGGAATGGATGCAGTAAGGAAGCCCATATTTATATCGTAAAAAACTCAGTTCAAATCTCTACACATTTTCATGTGCCAAAAAGTAGTATTTCCAGATAAAAATAATGATGAATACATTATGAAAAAGAAAATATTTCCGACCTAATCTAAGCTTTACTGAGACACATGCAAAAACGCTTAGCTTTACGGCAGCATTAAAAAATTCTGAAGATATAGTACTCTGAAAGAAACATACATAATACCTGAAAAATAAAGCTATGTTTCCATGCATTAACATTTTTGCAATCACTGGTTGTTATTCTACACACAAAGTGACTCATTAAGGTAAAAACCACTGAATTTGATTACATGTATCAATAATTTACTTACAAATCTTAATTTTAAATAACCAATAAACTTAAAAATGCAAAAAGATTCGAAGATTTCATTTTTTTAATCAGAAACATAAAATATTTGTAGGAGTTTAGGAGACTACTCTCAGAAAACTGTTTTTTATAAAAGAAATCAACGTAGTGCTACTTAGCAGACTCCCAAAAACCAATTTGTAACATGCAAGAACAACCATGTATAACAATTAAAAGTTAGGCCAAATTACATTCCATCCTACTTTGCTATGCCTTGTAGCTCAGTATTGAAGATTCTTTTAGATATATCTTGCACTAAGAAATACCAGAAGGAAAGTAAATAACACTATAATGTAATACCCAAAAGCTGACATTTTCTATCACCTCAAAATTATGAAAGCTTGAATATTAATGAGTTTAAAAGCAACTTTCTTCAATCATTTTAGGATTCCATGCTTATGCCCAATAGTGGGTGGATGGACAGCAGTATCTATCTGTGTTTAAACATCTATATGACTGCAGATTTACCACCTTGTTAAGGCACTAACAAACAAAAAGAGAAAATCAAAACCAGTTTTCTACATATTGCTTCATATCTATTAAAACGGACTGAAAAATACAATAGATTGAAACACCAGCTCCACCCACAAACATGGCATATGAAAACATTAAATAATAAAACCAACAAGCCTAAGAAACATTAATTTTGCATTTTAAATGCATAACAGCAATCCAAAGTCTTCCCTTCAAACAGTAAACCGAATTGGATTCACATAAAAATAGAGACAGGCAAGTGTGAAGGGATGTCTTTTATGCTAGCATAATATTATACATTATTTTTCAAGCAGAACCTCCATTTCTGATGTGTTCTTCCTAATAATAGCAAGTATTCTAACCTGTACCTTAGAGATCACATCCTGCATCTCATTTCTGGGGTAGTATGTTCCATCATCATATCGGAATCTGTACAGCATGTGTTCGGGTTTGAACTGGTGCTTATCTGTCACTAAATTAAAAAAAAAAATAAAATCATTATTTATTATTAGATGATTTTCTGAAGAAATAAAGAAGAAAGAAGTGGGACAGCATCATTTCATCTAATAATAGCCAATTACACAGCAACAGGTTAATTTCAGACAAGGAGACCAGGAAGCCCAATTAGATCATTTTTCTGAAGTTCCTTTACATCACTGGTAACAATATTTCTCACAAAGTTAAACTAGTTCAGAACAAACCAATTTCAACTCACAGAGCAAAGAATTCAGAAAGACAGAGAAACAAGAAACAACCCGAAAAACTAGGTACTCAAATCTTGCTAGTTTTCATCACTTTTTCAAAGCTTTATCAACCAAATAACCAAATAAAGCTTCTTTTGCAACTATCTGTATTATTGCTCCACATGATTCTCTGTTTTAATTCTTGTGGAGGCCAATCTCAGATGAGTAAAGATACACATCTGACCAGTCCTGCACTGGGGAGGAAAGGAAGAGGGAACATCTTTGTCTTTATATAGCCACCTGAAGGTCTTAAGTGCAAGAGACCAGCAATCATTTTGAAGGTGTTGATAATTCGTTTCCCCAAAGACTTGTGGAAAAAGATCTTAACAGATGAATTTCCAGAAATCCACAACATTGCAGCAACAAACCCCACAAATTCATGTTTGGTCAAAACAGTCATACCACATGATACAAAACTCCTGGAAACACCAAGACTTTCTGACAACCAGCTGATCGATTTGATGGCTGAGGACAACATTAGGCACTAGCACTATTCTAGCATAATTATCTAGCATTAATTGCTGTTTCGCTTGCAGAAATAAGTACTAATTTTGAAACTAAAGAAGGGTACCGTAATGTCTTCGGTAATCAGAGTAACAGGCCTGACAGGCAATTCTTCTGTGCATGCCTTCCTACACCAAATGATTAAACCATCATACATTATTTTCTTCAGAAAATGTAGTTAGGCATCATAAACTTTGTAAAGCAAGGTGCCTTCTGCCTGCACTGTTTTTCATGCCCCCTTCAAGCTCTTCAGTATCTCCACACATCATCTGATGCACAGGCATAAAAACTGGACTTCAGTGGTTTCACCAGTGTCATGTGCCAGAGCAAATAACTTCTCTACCTATATTTGATATATCTGCTAATAGTAAAGCCCATGACACTATTCCAATTGCCTTGAACTGATGGTTCACACTAATGTGGCTATCCAAAATAACCTCTAAGCTCTTTTAGATGCCACTGATTCTCAGTAGATCAGATATAGACTACAAAATTTTCGCATGTAATGCCTAGTATGAGTATCTAACTGAATTTTAATGGATTTGGACCATTTTGATTGGGGGGGAGGGGAAGATGGTATCATCTAGTCCTGTGATTTAAAAAATCATACAGTTGAAGAAAAATACATATTCTACTACATCAACACACATTAAGAGCTTTTTACATCAGCAACTATATAAAATAGAAAAACCCATCACCTGGACAGTATTGTGTAAGGCCAAATTGCTCATCACCATTACAGAGATGTGCTGGGAGGGAATCAGGACTACAAAGCACCCTTCCTTTCCTGCATGCCAATGACAAACAGAGCAAGCCATGTCCTCTGAGGAACACAAGCATCGCTGTCTTTGCAGTGCCTACTTACACAGAGTGCACCAGAAACTAAGGGAACAGGTCCACAGAGGTGACATCCTGAGTTTCTAACACTTACAGCTGATAAAAGGCTGCATTACCATTAAAATAAGGAACCCCAGCTTGTTCTGCAAGTTGTTCCCAACAATGTACCTGTATTTTGTGCTGGGATATTTATGTGTGACAGACTAAGAAAAGGGAACTAATCCAGGTGTAAACTGTTTGTTTCTAACTTTTTAGGGCCAGGGTAGTTTTGATGCAGCTCAGTACACCAGTCCAAGAACCTGCATAGCTACATAAAACTATCTGATATTCAGATGATGTTTGTAACTACTAAGATCCTTACTGCCTTGAGAGGAAGCTTCCATCTAATTATCAGTAGCAAGTGACTGGACAAAATATCTCAGCCTGCTGGGTGATATGTCATTTCAGATACTAGAGAATGCCACCAGGTGGATTTAAAATAACAACAGATAAACAGATTTTTCCCATTTGCAAAACTGAAGGAGAAGAGAAATACAAAACAAAAATGAAAATAAAAAAATTAATTTTGTACTTGCAAGAATTCACACACCTGGAACTAAAACAATGCCCATACCACATGGCTCTGTCCTTGCTAGAATGAAGCCCAACACAGTGAAAATAATGACCAGCAGAGTGAATACGCAAAGTTTAACAAAGCCCTCTGTAACATTTGCAATGTAAATAACAGCCAAACTTTCTTTCTCCCTTGCTTCCTCTGTGAAAACAGATGGTTCATTCAACTTTATTTTAGGAATTCTATTTTCACTGAACCACAGCTGGATCCACTATTCAGAGTAGCAAGTCTGGCTCACATTTCTATGCTCTAATATAATTACTCTTTTATCTCATGAAATTACATAATATTCATTTAACTCTCTATTGTGAAAGTCTTTGGGTGTATTTGGGATATAAATTATAAGATGAGGAGAAGAATCTTTGGCAACAGAATCATTCAATTGAAAACTATTCTCTGTGTATAGTAAACATAAAAGCATCTGACAATTGAATGATGGTGGAGGAAAATTATGTAGACTGACATTAAAGAATTAAAGACTACATGACTACTGATGTGTAACCTTAATGTTCTTCCTCCTCCCCTGTGTATGTTTAAAATGCACACAGCTAAGTGGCACTCTGTTACTCCTGCTTTCTTTTCAGTCAAGGTCACTGAAAATATTGTGGCAAAGTACTTATAAATAAATTGCGGGCTGAAGTACAGAAGAATTAAAATGCATTTGAGCATAAAATAATCAATTTTAGTAACTGTACAATGTAGTGAAAATGAGGCCTTAACACTCAAAAGATTAAACTGTTGGGTTCCAGGTTGGATTCCACCAGCCCCACTTGTAATACCTAACACATAAGAAGGCACATTTATCAATAGCCAACTGTGACTCACTCTCTTCTATAATTCTTAGTTCAACATGTATCCCTAAAAAGCCTGGCCTTAATAAAAGGTTTAAATCCTTACAAGCAGTTCTCTGTTCCCCCAGAATTTATTTTTGCTTACAAGAGAAGAGCAACGTTTCTCAAAGTCCCTTTTTGTGATGTTGTGCTCCCAACACCATAAATGTAATCTGATTAAATTAATGGAGCCTCTCACAGTAAATCTGCTAGGCATGGACAATGGTCCCATGAGGTCCCTGCAAGGATATAATGCAGATTCAACAACCTGACTTGCCTTAACAAGACCATCTTTTTGTCAAACAAAATTAAGTCCACTCTAATTACAACAATTACACTGAAAACTGATTATATTTACCATGATGGATAATGCCATTCTCTAATAAAGCTTGGCCAAGATGAACACCTTCTTCAGATTTGTGTATCTCTCCGATTTCCAGCAACCAGGACACAAATTCACTGAAATGAAAACAGATACAAAAAACCTCCAAACTTTAAAAGTCATATTACCAGACCTACTACATTTCCTACTCAATTACTAGTGTTCCTTACTATATTAGGAAGTGACTCTTAAGCCTAATAATCTTCAGAATGTCATACCACCTTTACAAACCCTTTCATTTCAACTTTTTATTATTATTTTGACATAAATACATACGGTTTCCCTTGAGATATCTTTTCAATTCAAAGTTGTACCTGTATGGTTTACCTTGCATGTGGTAAAGACTTTCATGCTTTCTGGGGTTTCCTAAACTATCATAGCCACATTTGACCAGATGGTCAAGTATAAGCCAGTCCCAGGCATAGCTACTGCTCTTGCCCACGGCAGATACGTCATGAAGTCAGAATATTATCACAGCACAAGAGAATTATTATTTCCAAGGTGTGTAAGACACATCCTGAGCACATATATGAAGTATATACTGCATTGCAGGAAATGCCTGGCTTGTATCAAATTTATAACACGTAAGTTATTTACAAGCGTGTTCCAAATCTAAAGAACAGTGTAGTGAGGTAGTGTAACATGCACAGTCATGGGTTTTAACTGGTGACACGAGGACCAGCACAAGCATACTTCAAAATACTTCGAATATAGCACAGAAAAGAAGCCATTTGATGGTAGGTTTAAATGTTTCATACATGACTTCTCTTTACCTGCTTCCAACTACTTGAGTGAGGGAACATGATTCAACCCTAACTCAATCATTTAATCTTAATCCTGGTTTCAATTCTCATCAGCTATGTGACTTCTGACAGCACATGAAAATTGCCCAAGTTTCATTTCCACTTTTGAACCCAGTGGTGAGTTTCTTCACTAGAATGTGTTTGTGTAAATCAGTCACAGTGCTTTAGAGAAATACCTTCCAGGCTTAATTATTTTACAGTCAGACAAAACAACTGATAACCCCTCCACCTCCCCAACTAATTTTGTTGTCACACGCACTGTTTTAGGATACCTAATGCTTTCTCTTTCTCTTACATTCAGTCTTCTTAAGCCATAGCTATAATATATCATTAGAAAGATCATCCTGATAATAGGGGTACATTTTTAAACATATATATTTTAGTTAGGCAAGAGGAGAACAGAAACAGTTTTGAGAGCAAGATTTTTTTAAGTAGAACAAATAAAATTTGATATTCTAATTATTTCAGACAAAAAAATCATTAAACAAGTTGGGAATTATTTCTTTAAGCAAACTATTTTATTCAATACATTCTCGTATTTTCAACAAGCCTTTATAGCCTTGTCCCTTTAATAAAGCTATTTTGGAACATGAGTGCACTTCCACAAATTTCAGACCAATTTACATTTTGGCTAAATTCTGGGAGGCAAATAGGCCTAACAGACACTACAAATAAAGTGTGGTCTCCACAGAATCCCAAAGAAGATGTAAAATGAGGGATTGGTAAAAAATCATGCTATAAAATGCAAATAATACCTTCCAAGAAAGCATTTGGGAAAAGTGGTTAATTTCCTCTTCCTGTCTTTGATGAGATTCCCTTGTTTGCACATCATTTTGTACAGTCGTTCTCCTTGCTCAGAGATCATGACCCAAGTGTCCTGTTCCATACCCAATTTTAAACCTGCCAAAAATGCATTAAAGTTTTATGAAGTGATATTGCCATTATATTGGAGTACTTTCCCTAAAATGGAGAAGCAATCCCAATATTTTACATACAAAAAAAGGTAAAGGAACTGCTTTCTATTATTTTTCTCACAATCAAGTTTAACCATGAACATCTGATCTTCATAAAGCAAAATCATATAGCATCTTCTGGTTCCTCATAGCAAAGTTAAAATGGTATTATATTGACATAACCATTGATACTGCAGTAATAAATACTAATGCTGCGATTTTCAGACTTCAGTATATATTTGCAAAGAAACAGTCATGTCTTCACAAATATATAAAAAAAAAAGGCCATACCATATGATAATAAATACCATATGATAATAAAAATGTCTTCACTTACACAAAACTTTTTCAAATTTCCAGTTAATAGTAGCTAATTATCTGTTATATATTTATTACTCTCATATAAGATTAATTTACCCCTTCTCCACAAAAGCATATACACAACTTCATTTCTATTTCCTTCAGATTTTTTTCTACAACATGAAGGCCATTAAAGGTTTTATTTCAGTATTTATTATTGGGTTGGTTTTTTTTCCCCTGCTTCTAGAGGAAATCATTATGTTTTCTGAGTGACAGATGATCAAAACCAGTTTTTGTTGAATTGTGCATCCCACCAGCCACACACAGAAGTCTGTGCTTCCAAGCAGCACCACAAACATTCATATCCCACATCCTTTCTTAATAAGCAATTTTCAGTTCTGGACAAAACTACACATTTCTAGAACAACTTATGTACACGTTCTCAGTTTCTGTTCAGATTTTTGCATTTTTAAAACTGTAACTGTAGATATTTAATCTGAGAAATAGTCTGCCACTTGTTTAATTCTGAAAATATAGATTTGATTTAGTTTGTATCAGTCTTGCAAAGGAGATGAAACACAGTTTTCACATGTGCAGTCACTTGGGCTTCAGTGTAATTGCCTATATACACACACATGAACCGGCTCCATCTCTTACTAAGCAAACATACAATTAAAGCATCTTTATGTTCACAGTGAATGAGAAAGTGTTAAGAGTGGCATTTAGATAACAGAATTTGAATTCTAAAAAGACAGCTGTTTGGTTCCCAAGTCATTCGGCAACTTAACTGCAATTAAGTTGATACATCTGGTTTTGCAAGAGGTGTTTTTACTGATATTTTGAAAAAACACAAATCACTGTGTTGGAGGGAATGGACAAATTTCTAAGTCGACAGAGTAACAGAGACATTCAAGAAATACTTTTGAAGGTTCTGTGTTGCAAGCTGAGTCTAAGTGTGTGTCAAATCCTCTCCTCTTTCTTTCATGACTGTCTCCTTGGTGGCAAACCCACTGAGAACAGCAGGAGCTGAAAATTTCCCCAAATTACAAAATGCCAAAATCCTAAGACATGGCTCAACTTCGGAATGGCTACCTCACACTTGGCAAGGTTTACCTCAAACCTACCTCTATTACCAGCTGCTTGATAATATGGAGTGAAACAGAAATAATACGTCAACATAAAATAATCTTACTCTTTCAATTCCTTACATAAAGGGATCAAGAGTGTAAGGGAGCCAAGAAACTGAGCAGCAAAGTGGGATTTGTTAAAAGCCTTTCTGTCAAGCAAGACAAGGGCCTATACAGAAGCAGACAACCTCTTTTTTGTTGTATTTGACCCTATCTCTATCACACTGCTTTTTCATTGTTATTTTAAAATTTTGGCTTTTTTTTTTTTTTTTTTGACATCTAAGGCACATTTTTAGCTTTTCTATGAATTCCTGGTGGCAATATTAACTAACCAGTGCTCACACACCCCAGTTGAAACTCTGGTCCTATGCCAGTGTTCTACAAACACTCAGTATTCAAATTTAAGACACCAAAGAAAGCATTCTTAGTCTCCATTTATAAGAGGCAAAAAGCAATGGCTACCGCAACAGGCTGCAAAAAATCTATGCAGACCAGTATAAGAAAACCAGATCTAACTACAAGGTCATATCTTCCTTCAATACCAAGGCTACAAACGTTGTTACTGATTAGGATATTTAAGCTTGCAAATGAAATTAGCTCCAGAAGATGATGATGCATCATCTTTCCCTGGTTCTACTTTGTGCTGGGCTCACCTTGAATACATGATGTTATTCATGGTCACATTTGAGATCAGGATTGTATTTTATCCATGTATTCTTCCACCTTAATCAGTTATTCAAAATTATAGTGGTTTTCCAATTGTAGTTTCTTACTTTCTTTTGTAAGGGAGAATACCTCAAAGATAGGATTGTGAGTATATTTTGTACCACTTCATGCTGGATCATCTGCATGGAGATCCAACACAGAAAACCTTCTCATTTCAGTGATTCAAATGGCCAGTCACAAAAGGTAATCAATGCATACAAATCCCATAAGGCATTTAGGGTAGACAGTCATATACCACAAACCACAAGAGTACAAAGACCTCAATGAAATTATGATAATTTATACTGCTTCAGGATAAACTACAAAATCATAGCTTAAATCATCTCCCCATTTACAAAACAATGTTCACTACCAGCGTACATGATTAAAGCCATTATGCCCTTCCCAGTTCAAAGTTTGATTTTTTTTTTCCAAGCTGGTATTCATAAACCTTCAGCTGAACTTGACACCACAAGTTTGTGTGGCAGCTGGTTTTCTTTATATCTCAACATAAAAACACAACATGGTTTTCTGGCGAAGCAACACAAGGAAGTTTATTAACCTACCTTTTCTTCTCTCTCGCTCTTTCAAAATAGCTTCCAGCCATTCTTGCTTCTCTTCAGGGGTTTTTGCCATGCATACAAACCATTTGTTCTTTGCTGTGTTGTGGATCTTCCAGCCATTAATAACAGTGTGGCCACTGCTGTGATAGTCGGCTGGGAATAGATACAATGGCTTAAAGAGCACCAGTTCTTTAAAAAGCAATAGTTGCTGCAATTACTAAGAACTTCTGTCATTACACATAAAACTCAGGAAATACAAAAGAATAAAAACTACTTTTAAAGTTACCTGCTGCTTGTGAACTACATTATAACTTCAGTTGTACTTTTAACTTCTAGTAAATAATGTCTTTCTTAAAATGTGACAGAATTGCCTAGCATATGGAAGAAGGTATAAACTTGACACTAAAACAGGCAGAGTCCTATTACAAGACCAGATCACAGTACCTGGAGTACTTCTGCTCATGTTAAACGGTAATAAATAATTCCTTTAAAAAGCACATTGTAGTTTTGCCCCTTACATCACCCAGAGCGCCATTCTGATTGAATGATTTACTATTAAATTTTTTAAAAAAGATTAAACATGCAGGAGAAAAATACAGTTTCCTTTTGACAAGCAAGCAGATATCCTTCCTTTACTTCTGCGACATTTGAGTTTAAAATGCTATTCCATAAACTGTACTCAGAAACTACCTACCGAGACTTCCTTTCCAAAACTAACACCCCTGAACATCCTTCACTAGGATTACACGCATTTTCTGGAGGAAAATTTGTGTGGCATAAACGCCTCATGATGACAAATACTTTTTTTTCCTTTTTTTTTGCATAAAGTACAGGTTAAAACCAGAAGTAGCAGCTTCCATACCAAATATTAGGAAATTAAAGCTCCACATTTTCTCACTAAAAACTCAGTAAGAGGCAAGAAAGTCCTAAGGCCAGCCCTCAACGACTGTAATAACAACAGAGCTTTTTACCTTATAAATACTTTCTCATAATTCAGCCCGATTTTGTACAATGAAATGGGATTTTCCAAAAACGAAGCCCTTGCTGAAATGCTTCCTAAGATTTATCATAAATCTCAGCAGACATGCTAGTATCCTTTCAATAACTCTGCATTTTAATTAGATGGAAAGCAGCCAAGCTTTGTATACTGGGCTGGGAAATGTCAGGAACTACTAAAAATCATGAGATTGATGGCTGATTTCTAAACCAACAAAGCTTTCTAGTACTCAAAGTGTGTAAGAAAGGACAAGTCTACAATGGGAAAAAGTAAGTTATTTTTGCAACATCATGTCTATACCACTTATATATTTATTGTATTTCAATTCATGTAACCTATGCATAATATACTTTGCCCCTTTAAAAACACTGTTTCTTGAAAACTAGCCATCATTTATGCACTGTTGGAAAATCAGAGTCAAAAGTCAGGGAAAAGGAAGATGCCTCAGATTGAAGCTCTCAGCTGAAAGACTGCAGACCTGTGGAGATCAGAGGCAGGAGCACTGGAGGAAGGAAGGTTAATGTCCCTTGGTATTATTTAAGCATATACTTATAAGCCTTGCAATACGGTACTAGCTGTGCCTTTTTGGTTGGGTTTTTTTTTTCATTAAGGTAGAGGTTAATACATATAAAACTACAGGGCAATATTTTTCTTGTGGCCTTTGTTAGCATATACCTAATCATCGCAACACCCATGTAAGGAAATATTATGATCTGTAATGCAGTAAACTGCAACAGAATTATGGCCAAAAGAATAAAAAATAAAAAATGATGGCTCAGACTCACATTTGGACTTAGATTCTCACAATTCACTCTGGAGAGAAATTTGGTGTCAGTAGTTTAATTCATAAAAAAATGGCTCATCCAGACACTTGAATATCCCAATGTCGAGATGACATTTCAAATATGCAGCTTCCTTGGCATATGAGGTTCTGTAACTGGTAGTTTGACCACATTTACCTCATGCCACTACAAAGTCACATTCTGTGAAAAAGCCCAAACAGTTAAGTACTAAGACTGCCTAATGTTTACAGATGGCAATGGGCTCAGGTGGAGGAAAATAGCTAGCTATCACTCAGTTTTGCAATTGTAACCCTCTCCTGTAATGCCCAGCTCAACTCCAACCTCTGCCTTTAATTGCAATACTCCTAATTTCTCTTTTGCTCCCAGTGTGCCTTATGACTACAATCCTCCAAGACCCCTATGGGCATTTTTTTTACTTTAATACACCCATGCCCATCATCTCCTGAAGACCATTTCAGCCTTATGCTATCATCCCATATAAACTCATACCTTCTTTGGACAAAATATGGTCATGAGCTGCAGATGTGCTGGTCGGCCAGCCAGAAGATGGCCAGCTGCACAGGAATATATGCACATCCTTCACACCAAGGCAATCATAGCTGCCAGTTGGGCTAAACAAATGATTTGCAAGCCTGACACAGTGGTTACAGAAGGAAGGAGAGCATGAGACTTCAAGTTACTCCATACAATGTCTGAACAAGCATGCTTAACAAATCATTAAGCTTCCAGCTTCCCAACAAAAGGTGATGAAAGATGACATCATCTTCTAATGATACTTGGTGATACATTAAAGCTTGTCATTTGAGCTGCAATATATATAGAATATAAATTCAAGACTCAAACCTTTGAAATGCCTAAAAAGCAATCTGTCACAGCCATATACAACAGATTTTTTTTCTTCCCTTAAAAAGCCAATCAGAAATATCTGTATTGAAATACAAGTTTCTCCGACTTTAGGTTCTCAGGAGCCCCAGTGCTCAGAAATACCAAGGAAATAACTTCAGCATAATATCAGTTCCCTTCCTCCTTTGCATACTTTCTGATTCAATCTCTGTTTATTACCATCATGTAGCGTTTTTTCTGTATCATGCATGTCTCACTTCAAGACAACAGGCGACAGAACTGAGTATAAGCAACCATAAATCTGGTATTTCCTAAGACCCAACTGCTTGTCTTCATAAACTAAATAACATTCATTTAATGGCTGTTGAATGCCTTTATAAATACATTTTTCTCTCAAAATTTAGTTTAAAAGACTGAATATAGAAAAAACAATAGCATCACAATATATCCACCTTTCCAATACTTCAAAGTGGTTGTGTAGCTGCCTTGTTTTAAGAAGACAAATAGTCTGTCCTGATAAGTAAAATGCATTCCACTTTAATCAATGCAATTAAAAAAAGGCAGAGTGCTTCATGATGTTGAAACAAAAAAGAAAGCTTACACCAACTGTGATGCCCAGTCAAGGCCTAATTTCACCAAAGAAATATTGCTCTTCAGAAAAACTTAGTTAGTTTCTGTAGGCATGTCATTAGCATGACAATAAACCACACTGGGAATCTGTTTTCCTATTTCTATGCTTCTACTTAGAAACAGGGAAGACTACATTCCTACATCTATCAACACTGAATGCAAACTCCATCAGTAACTGTTCCCTGGAGCCCTATGGTTCCTTATAACAAGTGAGGAGAGGCTCCCAAAATCTACAGTAAAGAACTGTGGAACTATCATCTAAAGTGAGAAGTCTTTAATGTCTATAAAGAGGCCCATGAATAATACATGAGAAAAAGTCATGTGTAGGTATGAAAATACAAGCACTCTCTACTCTCAGCTTCCACTCTAGATTAAGAGTTAGAGGAAGTGATAGGAATAGATGATTAAGGAGAATAAAATAATAAAATACCAAAAAGGCACATACAAAGCTCATCTGAATGAGGCTCAGGCGATCAGACTACTACACTTGGGAATGAGACGAGACAAAAAGAACAAAGCAGAACAGTACTGGGTTACAGCTCAAATGCAGATGACTACAGGGGATGAGAAACAAAACACCAGGGTGCAACGAATAAGAACAGTAAAGACAGAAGAAGGTTAAAGAAGGGCATCATGATCTCAGTAAAAGAAAAAGCATCAGTGTGAAGAGAAGGAATATACTTCTTGACTACAAGGAAGGAAAAAAGGGGTTTAGAGATTATTTTTTTTTAAGGGAGAGAGGATGGCAAGGAAATGCCATCAAAATAACACAGACATTTCCATATTTCAAAGAGAACCATAGAAAAGAGGGATAAAATAACAATAACTACAATAATAAAAAAAATAAATCTAAGATATTGGACAAATTGAAATAGAGAAGATGGAAAATGAGGGGCTATGGAAAAAAAAAAGCAGGTAAGAATAATCATAGAATAGTTTGAGTTGGACTGGATCTTTAAAGATCACTTAAACAGGGGAAGTTCAGGTTAGATATAAGGAAGAAGTTCTTTACTGTGAGGATGGCGAGGTGCTGGAAGAGGTTGCCCAAAGGAGTGGTAAATGCTCCATCCCTGGCAGTGTTCAAGATCAGGTAGGACAGCGCCTTGGGCAACATAGTCTAGTGTGAAGCATTCCTGCCCATGGCAGGGGGGTTGGAGCTAGGTGGTTTTAAGGTCCCTTCCAACCCTATCTATTCTACGATTCTAGTCCAACTCCTCTGCAACAAGCAGGGACATCCTCAAATACATCAGGTTGCTCAGAGTCCCATCCAGCCTGACCTTGAATGTTTCCAGGGGTGGGGCATCTACCACCTCTAATAATGTAGAAAACAAACCAAGCAAATCATTAACTGATGTCTCAGAAGTATGGGAAGGAGGATGGTTTTTAGAAATGTTGCATTTATAAAGGCGACAAGATTTGATGTGGCTCAGGAAACCAAGTAGGAAGGAAGCATGATAGGCTCCAGTACTGTTTGCAAGGCTATAGGAAATGGGCACAGTAGCAAAATTTCCTGTGGCTGAAGGAAATGTCTGGAGAGAGGAAGAAAATTGGTTTATAGCAAATTATACTTGAAAATCACTGAGAAAGTAAACAAACGAACAGAAAAGAAAAGGACAGTGTCAAAGTGATCAATAACTGGATAACTAGAACAAGCAAATGAAGAAAGGACAGATTTGAGAAATACAAGACAGTCATGGAAGGAAGAACGAAGAAATATCTGCTAAAGCCAACACTGAAAGCATGGCCATATGCAGGATCAGAGCCAGTGAATGAAAAAAGCTACAGCCTTTTTGGAATATTCATCATAAAGAAGACAGTGGGTATACACCACTGTGGTCACAGTAACGTCAAGAGTTATAAGTAAAGAGACGCTGTCTTAGAAAGTGACAAAATTTAAATGAAAAAGCTGTCTTTGATTTCTAAAACATATATAAGGAAGATGAAGCAAAACAAATTAAAGGTAGCCAAATACTACATGACATGAAAGACCAAAACACTCAGCTCTATTTTGCATAAACAAAGTGCTGAGATTTCATATAACTAAAGATAACAATTTCGCAGAAAAACAGTCCAGAAAAGGAAAGAGCAGGATATAGCATATTAGATAAACTGTATTCAAGTCAGCAAGGCTTGATGAAGTTTATTATGGTATACATATGGATATGTCTAAACCACTACCTAAATTGGTGCTCATGGTAAAGGACATACCCCAAAAGAGACGTCAAGGAGTTCCTATAAAATACGTCTATCAAACAAGGAGAATGAAGTGTCATGCCATAATGCTCTGCCCTTCAGCATTTTCCACTAGTTTTATCAAAAACTGAAATGATTCAGAAGTAGCATTGTTCATGGAATCAAGACAAGAAGCACTGCAAGAGATTTGGGGAACAAGACGTGAATTCTGAATGCTTAATAATTTGTGGAAATAGGAAGATAAAATGCAGTACAAAAAGTAATTATTTGTGAAGAATAGTTTAGCCCTGTGAGGAGCAGGGAGTTGGACTTGATGATCCTTATGGGTCCTTTCCAACTTCAGATATTCTGTGATTCTAGTAGGACCTACTCTCAGACATTAATACAGTGTAAGATGTATTGCGATACGCAACAGTACTGCATAAAAGGATCCAGTTTGGTATTCTGGAACACAAACTGAAAATTAAAAAATAATGCTCCCAGAAAAGCCAAATAATCCTGAGACTAATAATAAACATTCCTCATGCAGCACTACAGTAATTATTCTGATCTGCTTGGCCCCAGTGAAATTTCAGCTCTGGAGACCTCAAAATACAAAAGATGCAAACAAACTGGGGTTAAAAACACCCACCCCCCCCACCCCCCCAAAAAAAAAACCAAACAACCAACCAAACAAAAAAACAAACCACAAAAAATTTAAAACACAACCTGAAACTCCAAAAGACACAAAAGAAATAAACACTTAGAAAACCCAATCCATGACAAAAGATTGAAAGACTTGAAAAGAACAGATGATGGAAAAACACAAGTCTTCCAATAAACTAGTTTATTGCAATAAGAACAACAGCCAAACTACTCTCCAAGTCTATTCACTAAAACAAGAAGTGAGAAAATATTTTGAAAAGAAGGAAGTCAAGATTAGAAAAAAAATGAAATCTTGATTTTCAAGAAATATTCAACTTCTATTACGCTTAGGTAAGCTGTATCATCCTTGTCATTAATGCTCCATTTCAGAAAATTGCACTTAGAAATGCTTGGAATCTATAGCAGACGTAGGGCAAAGCCAAGGCTTTTAGAAATTTGACACTGTCTCACATGACATCCTTGTCTCTAAGTTGGAGAGACATCAATTTGATAGGTGGACCACACAGTGGAT
>JAOEHY010029598.1:0-18177 GCA_025447955.1 Psilopsiagon aurifrons | reverse complement strand
AGGGATGGGGCAGCCACAGCTTCTCTGGGCACCCTGTGCCAGCGCCTCAGCACCCCCACAGGGAAGAGCTTCTGCCTGAGAGCTCTCCATCTCCCCTGTGGCAGGTTAAAGCCATTTGCCTTGTCCTGTCCCTACAGGCCCTTGTCCAGAGCCCCTCTCCAGGTTTCTTATAGGCCCCTTTTAGTTATTGGAAGATTGTTACAAGGTCTCCCCTTAAGGAGCCTTCTCTTCTCCAGCCTGGCTCCAGAGCAGAGCTGCTCCAGCCCTCACTGCATCTCCATGGCCTCCTCTGGACTCACTTGAGCAGGTCCATTTCCTTTTTGTGCTGGAGTCCCCAGAGCTGAACACAGTACTCAGGGTTTCGTGAGAGTGCCAGCAGGGCTGCACATTGGACACCTCAGCCATGTTGGATGGGGTGCATCACTCCCTTACATGGGGTTTGTGAGAGGAGCCCAAAGCATCAAACTGCTTTTCCTTCCATTCCTAAGTTGAAGGAATTTGCATCCCAGGAAGGGCTCTGTGCATGATAAGAATAACTCAAGTTCCTGAGTCGCATGGTGGTGGAGGGCTGGTTTTCCTGGTGCCATACAGCTGTACAAACACAGCTCCACACACATCTCCTGCGCCATTCCCAGTGCTGCCAGCCGTGAGCTGGTGGGATGAGCGGGCAGAACCACAGCAGCAGCAGGTTGTGCTGGTGGCCTGTCCCCAGCTCAGTGCTTGGGCAAATGGCTGCTGTGATTTGTACCTCTTTGTGTCCCTGTAAGCCAGTGCCAGGAGCATTCCAGTCCTCTGGTGTGGTGGTTATTAATGCAGGGGGAGCATTTTGGGAGTCCCAAGCTGGTTGATTGGTATAGCAGGGTTTGAATTCTGCACTGAATATGACTAATAATCCATGACCTGGCTGTGATTATAGATGAAAGAAAGCTGATGAAGAGACCCTGCAGTGGCACAGAAAGGAATTAGACATTGTCTAAAGCCAGGGCAGTGCTGGAGCATTTGGATTTCACATCTGAGATTCATGGGTGAATAATTCAGCACTTGAAAAAATGCTTCAGCCGCAGTGTGACATCTCCACATCTTCTTTCAGTGATATCCAAGACTTTAACTAAACATCGCTTCCCAGGGAGCTGGGGCAGCTGTCCAGATATTTCTCCTCTTAAATATCAGCATTCCAGATTGTTACCTGGATACAGATGGAGATTTTGGACCGATATCTTAGGAGCTGCAATCTCTCTTAATGCAGGATTTTGCCTTCAGAAATCGCCTTCAGCAGTTGGCGGAACCCAAAATCTTTCCAAGTGGAAATTAAGAGATGTAGCTTTATATTTAATTGATGCTATTGTCAAGTCGGGTGCACTGCTAAGGCATGCAGAGCTGGGAAGAGGGGTTGTCTGGGAATTCTAAATAACTGAACCAGCTCTCAGAGGCAAGTGTTGGCAGATTTATTAAATCTGAATAGGGAAGTGGAGGAAAAGTTGAACGCGTATAAACCAGCCTTGTAAAATGGCTTGCTGGTTTAGAAATGCAGGAGCCCTATAACCTAAACCAGCCACTGTATTTGAAAGCTAAATACAATGCTATTAAATCTCTGCATTTGAATGGTGAGGTATAACCCCCCCGGAAGTGTAAGTGTTAAAGTGTTCATACAACCTGAACTCTGCTTCCTCCAGTGTATACATTAGAATAAGTCTTTAAATAAATGATCACATGTTATTCCTCAACTAATTCATCCTGAATTATTAGCTAAAAATGGATGGTACCTTATAGCTGTCATCAATTCAGGCTCCTTATCAGGCCTAATAAATTCTTTTTTTTCTCAGTCTGATAAGTGTTTTGATCTTCTGCTTTTCCTACCTACCCTTATTCCCTTTTTAGCCAGAAGCATTTGCTCCTATAGATGCACATCACGGGATGAGACTAGGAGGTTTTTCTGCACATAAAATTTGGTGGTCCAACTGTGCCAGCTGTAGGAAACTACTAACACTGTTATGAAAATATGCATAAGTCAGTGGGGACTGCAGTTTCTCTCAGTGTAAGTTGCTTTTGGCTTTGCCTTGCCTGGCAAACCCGATGCACTAAGGTGGTCTCTGGGAAAAAATGGTGATGATGTATTTAAGCGCTGCTACCCAGTTGTGTAATTAAAGATCTTGAAAGCAAAAGCAAATGATCAGAAGTAACCCCAGCTTTGTACTCCGGAGCTAGAAGCACAGGCTTTCCTTTCCAAACACAAGGAATATGCAGGAATTGCATGAAGTTGAAGGTTTAAAAAGGAAATCATATGGAAGAGCCCATCTGCTATCAATACAGTTATTTGTATGTATATAAAAAGGAAAAAACCTTCTAAAACTTTAGGTTATTCATGAAGGATCTGTCTAGAAACTTGGATGTAATGGCTGAAGGATCTTTGTCTTCCATATCCCTGAGGAACATCACCCTTTTTTTCAGGGTCTCTCACCTTTGCCTCCTTTCTAGCCATCTGTAGTTCTCAAAGCTAACGGTGACTTGCATTTTAGTACCTCACATGTCCCGTGCTAAGGGAACTGTAGTGAGAACAGGAAGTAAGTCCTTCTGCCTGCAAGAAGCTCCTTGTTTTATAGTTAATAGGAGGAGTAAATGTCCTGGAGAGGAGGTTCAGTGGAGGAACTGGGCTGGGCAGAGCTCACCTGAGGGTCCAGCTTTTGCCTTGGAGCTTCCTTCCACCTATTACATCTAGGCACTGCGATCACAGGGGAAGGGTGCCCCTGACACTGCAACAAGCAGGAATTGTCCATGCAGTGCTCCTTGAGGCAGTGCTTTGGTTAAAATGCAGGAGGAATAAGCCGTTCCTCCCCCTGCTCCAGCTTAATTCCTTCTTGTGCCTGAGCCAGGCGCTCAGTTGTTTGGCCTTTAGATCTGTGCTTTTATGAAAATGACATATACTTGAGAAATTAAGACTTTTTAACCTGAGTCCACGTTGGCCCATTGCTAATAAGAGGCAAATGAGCTTTGCTGAGATTTCTTTTTTCCTATAAAATTTCTAATTTGAAGATATTGGAAAAGAGAAATGTTTACCCCACTAGGGTTGCTGCAAATATCCTGATGAGCATTCATATCCTCCTCCAGCACCAGGCAGCGTAATTGCTCTCCTTAGTCCAAACTTTAATACATTACAAATTTGTACAGTAAAAAAAAAAATCCATTTTTTCTTCTATTTTTAAAGCTGGTGGTTAACAAGGATGAGAAGAGAATGTTTCTGATGGGGAGCCTTATGAAGTCAAAAAAAGGTGATCGTAAAGTTTAGGACAGAGTCTTTTCTTCAACATCCCTCTGTGAAATCCCATTTCCTTGTGCTCTTCTGGCTCCGTGTCAATCCATATCTTTAGACAAGATTTTACACACCCTTCTTCAGCTGAGTTATTTGATATTATCCAGTGTGCAAGGGACTGTAAAACATCCCCTTTCTTAGTAAGCTTCTGTAATATTAATGCACTTGACCTTGGGCTCTCATATTTCCTGATTAAGTTCATAGGAAAGGTTTGCTAAGCTTGTAAGATATGTCTTGTAGACCTGTCCATGAATACTGCAGCAGAAAGAGAATTTTGGTGATAAGTTCATTTAAATGAAGCAATTCTGCCCATCAAGAACTCCCCATCCCAAACTGTTCTTTTATGGCTTTTGTTATTTTAGATTAGACTGATACCTAATTAGCTTTGGAGAGATCCTTGTAGTATTGCAAGGTTAATACCTCAGTATGGCACTGAATTTTCAGCCTTTGCAAATTCATGTGAGTTGGGGTTTTTAATCATTCCAGCCTGATTTTCTCAGAAATAAATGCAGGCCCTTAACATTTCTGATTTATCTCAACTTTATATCTGCAGACAGAGTGGAAACTGCACATTTGGAATACAGTTGTTCTTAAGGAGGAAGGGCAAAAAGCAACATTATGGACTCATGGGCTGCCTTTGGGCAGCCTTTTCTTCTTCTGCCTGCAATTGCTGGCAGGTCAGTGACAGCAGTGGCTATTGCTCATATTAACCCCATCAAGGCAACACCTCATGCCAGAACAGCAACAGGAGCTCTTCTTGACAAAGCAAGAACGTAACTTCTCAACTCATCTCTAGAGAAAAACGCTTCTTTTGCTCTTTTCCCATTCACTTTGGCCTGAGGCTTCGCTGTGGTATCTTGCGCGTTATTTTTGTAGCTATCATGTAGTGTGTCAAGTGCCCTCCTAATTCTATCAGCAGTTTGTCCGCCTACAGCGAATCCTGAGTGATCTGGAGTCACACACCCAGCTCGGACACCGCCTGGCCATCTGCCAGTGTGACGGCCCACGCTCGGCACGGACATCTATCGGTGAAGTGAGTCTATAGGACACAAAGTAGGTACAATCTGTCACCTATGTGATTCCTACTGCTCTCTTTGGTCCTTTCCAGTGGGAGGGAGTATCAACTCCATGCATAATCTAATTAAGCAGAGCCACTGAAACATTTCAGAGCCCTTAAAATTCAGCTGTAAACCAAGGTGGATCTGTTTGCTTATCAGTCTGTGGGCAAGTGGTGGTGTCTGCCTCCCACTCCCTTGTGGGGTTGTTTAAGGACTTTCTCTTCTGGTTCTGGCTGAGGCAGGGTTTTACCTCTTGTACAAGCTAAAATAGATGGTTGAGAGAGGAGGTCTCTCTTAAAGTTGTCCAAAAGTGTCTGTTTTCTCGCCCAAGTGAACTTTGCGTTTTCCTTGGTATCTTATAAGCAGGATTGGCAACCCGTTTTAGCTTCTCTTTGGCTCACCTAGTATTTGTTTCAGAGAATGAGTTAATTTGCTTTACTAATTTGCACAACAGTCAATTTTCCTCTAATTCCCAGTACTGGGTGATGGTTTGGGACCTCTCTGCCAGTTTTTGAACCCTGGGATTGGAAGGGCCTCAATCCTGGGCCACTGTGGTTGTCTCTTGTTTTTGCTTTTTTGGTGTATTGCTGATGGTGGTGGTTTGTGTTCTTAGGATTTGTTAGTAAGCTTTGTTAATGAGCTGCTCACTCTCTTTATGGCCTCGCCAGCCTTCCATTACAATTTATTGATTTTATCTTAGATACTCCTGAAAATCTTTGTATGTATCTTGTGCTGAGAGGCAGCATAAGGCAGATGTGCACTATTCCCAAGTATTGGGTGTATCTGGGTTCCTGTCTACTGAAGTCAGCTCTGCTAGGACATAATTAAACCTGCTGATTTATGACCCTCAGGGAGCTATATAGAGTGTTTCAAGTCCTAAGATATGTGCCTGTGCTGTGGAGAAGTGAGATCAGGGTTCTTCATCTTTCAGATATATTCAGGTCTTGCTCTTCCAACAAATACCCTCCTTTTCTCCATTCTTTACAGTTTCTATGTATCAAGAGCTAAGGTTAGGAAATCCCTAAAATCCTCTCTTGCCTTTGCTCATCCCATCCCAGACAAAGATAACCTGCTTCTCTAAATACAGTAGAAATCCCAACAAGCTGTAAAAAGAAGGAGCTAACCCTGGCTAGATAGCTGCTGCTGTTAATTTTCTTCTAAGGTGACCTTTGCTCAGGGGGGACCAGGAGTTCTCATCCAGCAGCCTGTCTGCTAAGACAGAAAGGATGTATTTAGCTCATAAAATTACAAGCCTGTCCTGGGGATCAAGTGGCAGTTGTACCTGTCACAGTTTTCATCACTGATTTTTTTAATAGGCTTGTACCAGTGGCTTAATAGAAGGTCTGTCATCAGTTGTAAAAGTGTTTTTCTTTGGATAAGGCTATTCTTTTTAGTAATTGTAGAGATGTTTTACTTGAGGCCATCACAGCTAAACCAAAGTTTGTATTCTTATTCATTTTCAGTGATGAAAATCTACCTGTCAGCTTGCCAGTGCTTTTCAGAACTGCACAGTGGTGATGCGAATTACTGCTTCATTTCCTTCTGACCACAAAGAAACCCAGCAACTCTACTTCATAGCCCTCCCTTGCTCTTGGTGCCCAGAAATCCCCTTCATGCTTCTTGACCCTAAAATCAGGTGTACTCACTGAAAGCCTCACAAGTTTACCCATGCTCCTGCATTTCCTCACTCTTGTTATTCCCAGGGGAATAGTTCTCTGGTCCCACAGTGTGAAAAGTTTATCCCACATATAGTGAAAAAGGATATTTGTTTCTCCCTTACTTGAGTCACCAACTTCCTAACAGGCTCTCCACCAGCATGTCTGAGGATGTGGTGTTGAGTGCTGGTGTCCTTTGATTTTGGACTTGGACCATCTGTTTTTTCCCCCCATTTTCTCAGTCTCTCTGTTCTCCTTGTTGCTACTTGAACTTCTGTGTCCCTGTGAGGTTCCCCCTCTCCTCAGTTACTGCCCTGTCCCTTGCACACACATAGTGCAGTGATTCTTCACTCCCTTTCTCTGTATTTTGGTACTCTCTCATCTTTTGGGTTTAGCTCTCCTTTCCCTACAGTACAGCATTATGCTGCAACACACCATATTTCAGACATTCCCTCATGTATTTCAGCTTCTCAAGGATTTTAATTGCTGCCTTTTTCGCTTTATGATATACTGCTGTTCTTGATGTGTGAGAATACATTTACAGAGAAAGCTCCTTCTGTATTTTACCTGTGCTTTGTCAGGAAGGCTATAATTTTGTTCACTTCCTTCCTTTTTCCTTCAGGTTGTTTGTGACAGGTCTGAAACACTTGCACCTTATGTCCTCCCAGAGTAAGGTCGGAAACTGTCATTTATTTCAGAGTCGGCTCTAAAATAGGCTGCTCTTCATATCCTATCTCAGGGTCTGCTGGAGTTAGGGCTTGGGCTCTGTGATAATTGTTGCATCTGCTTTCAGCTGAGGAAAAAGTGGAGGCTTGCTATGAATATTAACAAGCCATCCATCCTTTACACCTTCTGGGAGCACACTACTTCTTAAAATTGTTTCTTCTTTGCATGGTTTTTGTGTTCTCTATTTTCTCTACAAGCTCTTTTAGTATCAATTTCATTTTTTTATCCCTCACATTTATTCCTGAATTGAGGCTTTTATCTGTATTTATCATTAAATCACAGAATGGTTTGGAACTAGATGATCTTAAGGTCCTTTCCAACCCCTTGCCACAGGAAGAGATACCTTCCATTAGACCAGGTTGCTCCAAGCGCTCTCCATCCTGGCCTTGAACACTGCCAGGGATGGAAAGTGTCAGTTTGAACCCATTACCTATCACTACAGGCCCTGATGAAGAGTCCTAGGTTGCTGAACCTATTTTCAGCTAATGCTGACTCTATCAAACCTTACCTTTTTTAGGGCGTAGATGTCTCACTACTGGGATTGACTCACAAAGGCCTTCTTTGTTTCCTGTTTCTCCTTCATTTGGCCTTTTCTCCCATGTGCTCACCATCATTAATATAAAAACCCTGTGGAACTGCTGGGAGATACGATTTCCTCATGAGTTTTTCCTGGGAAAATAACTTTGGAACCAGAACCCTTAAGTCCAACATCCCTTTTGTGGACTGGAGAGGGACTTCATGATGAGCAGAGCAGGAGGATAGTTTTGTAGTGTACTTTTCATTACAGACTTCACCTTTCCAACCCTGTTGGTTCTGGAAACTTCATGTACTCTTTTCATCTTCTTTCTTGTCATGGGCAAAATTCAGAGACCATTGGCCTAAATAAAAATGTAAATCCTTGGAAAAACAGGTTTACTTAGAGCCGTACTTTTAGACTTCGTAGTAAAATACATCCCCATCTGCTGGCAAGTGAAAATTTTGTCACTTCACCCACCAGTTATCAAATTATAGTGAAAAAAACAAGGATCAAATGGAATCCCTGGAATAAATTTGGGAATTTCAGAAGCTGGTAGGAAAATAGCATTGTTCAGGTCAGGGAGAGAGCTGCAGCAGCTCCTGGGGTATGGTGGGATCCTTGCCCCACCACACATTTTCCATGGGAAGATCTCTGTCCTATGTCCTGCCCAGGTTTTGTCAGGACTAAAAGGAAAAACAACCCGGGGGCAGCTGGTGGTATAAATAAAGGAAAGGAAGACAACAGAAAACCACTTGGCTATTTCCCTCTGCAGGGGTCTCGCTGCCCACTTGAGCGCAGGAGGAGGCACTTGATGGGGTGGCCTCGCTTTAGAGAGGAGCTGTGCGCTCAGCGATGCAGCCTGGAGGGGCAGGAAGTGTGGTTCTTTGGGAGAGCTTGTTTCTGTGTGCAGCTGATCCATGGCAGATGCCCCTGAACTCTGCTTTGTGCTTCTGCAGGAGAGTTAATGAAGTCCTGCAAGACCAGGAGACGCCGTTGTTAGGAAGAGCACAGCATGTTCAGCATTCATTCGTGCCATGGGTAGAACTGAATTCTCTTCTACTATTACTCTACTGAATGTAAAAAGTCTCGGAGACATTTACATGGTATTTCTTTTTAAGTATATAATGTTTTCATTCAAAAGTATCATAATTCTTAAAAGACCTGTCAGAGGCTCTGACATGTAATTAATTTCTCTAAAGCTCTTTTTTTGAAAGCTACAACTGCATATATGCAACACCTGCGCTTATTCACAACTCTGCAGGAGAAAAAGCCACGTCTTCTCCTTCGCTTTCTTCCCCCACTTCTCCATAAAAAGATTTTCCTTCACTTTCGCTACTCCCTCTCCATCTACCCTCATGATCTACAACAAATAAAAAGCACTCAGTATATAAAAGCTGTGTGTAAATAGGAACTGGCACGTTAGGTTTTTGTCTGGGTGCTGGTGACCTTTTGTTTATTCAGCTTTAAGCCGAAACACTCTTGCAACTTTAATTATGGAAGAGCTATTGCTAACCCATAATCTAGTCCATCTAATATAATTCCCATATGTGTAGGTGGGCTTTCAGTCAGTCGAGTAGGCTGTTTATTTTTACCTGGTAGATTATTTTTTTCTCCTCTGCTTGGGAGGAGAGTATTAAGCCTTAACAGTATAATGCTGGCGCCCAGGAAATATGAACAAGGAGATGTTCACCTAGCTGTGGAGATACATATATATATATATATATATATATATATATACACACACACATGTGGCCAACCACTGATTAGGTGTGGTCATGGCTAGCTGGCTTTGCTTTATCCCCTGTAAGTGCTTCTAGGGTGTCACTGCAACCATCACTGCCTCTGCTGGAAAATGCTATCAGCCAAATCACTGCTGCTTCCCAAGGAGGAGTCTGTGGAGAGTCCTCCTGGGGGGAGGAAATCTATCCAGCAGGTTCCTTGGCACAGTTTATCCTTAAGCCGGCATTTGGGGCACCACGGCTTTCCAGCTGGAGATGCTGAAGAGCATGTCCTCTTCCCATGGCACCTCTGACTGCAGCAAGGTGATGGACCCTTACCTATACCCTTTGTAAACCCCATTCAGGACAGCTGCATGCAATATTGGGGGGGAAATGGACATATTCTAGCTGAGAGAGAAGTAAAGCAGCTTGTTGGTTTCTTTGTAGAGGACAGGCATTGAGCAGATGCATTTTCCCCTCACGGCTGCAGAAATCTGCCTTTGTAAAATTAGTGTTAATAGGAACATGCTTAAATCCAAGGTGTACAAGAAAGTGCCAGTTTTAAGTGACCGTAAGGTCTGTCATTTATATGACTGGAGATGAATGTGGGAACATGTCCAGATGTTTTGGCTTTGTAATTCACGCATTTTCTCCTCCATTCTGTAGGTAAATAATCAGCATTCCTTGATTTCCTTTTCTATAGGGAGCATTGCTGGTATTGCTGTTGCTTTTCATACCCTGTTGGATTTACAGAGAAAGAAAGAATGTGGGTTTACTCCAAAGAACATCGTCAGAAGCGATGTTTTACCAGGATATTGCTGTATTGCTGAGCAGAGGGAGCTAGTGGGGCTCAGCTGGGACACTGGCTTTTGTTCTCTGACCACGTCTGCTTCCACTCCAGCAGCAGCAATGCCTGTAAAATGTCTTGAGTATCATGATGAGTATTATGAGAATCAGTCTTGAGTGCTTGGTGTTAATTTGCCATCTGGGCTGAAGGGAACCTGCTTGCAAGGCAACAGGAAGGTCCATTTTGGATGCTGCATTTATATTCTTCCAGATTTGTCACTAACAGCTTTTGTACAACCCCATTAGCACAAGCAGTGGGAAAGTTGTCAGGAACCATGAGGAATGGAGGATTTTCTCAGCTCTGATGCTGAGGGCTTTTCTGAGGCACTTGCAGTCTTTACCTGACTGGAGTCACAGGGCTGAAAGGGATTTCTCTAGGTCACCAAGTCCTGAGTATTGCTGCCATGGGCAACTGCATCCCATTCATTTGTCTATCCCGTGTTTACATCTAGTTGAATTATTGTTTAGCTCCACTCCGTGCTTTCTGCGACTTCTTCCCTTTGATCTCCTTTCTTAGGCCCTATCTTTCTCTCTCATGCCAGCTGTGATCTTAGCAGACCAATGCCCTAAAGTATGTGATGCAATCAAGAAAAGCCCTTCTGAATTCTTCCCTGTGACTGAACCACCCATGACTGTCCTTGCAGCACAGCCTGCCAAGCTGTGCTCCTGCCCTCCTCCTCCAGCGACCTGGACTTCATCTGACTCCGTGGCTTTGACCATCATCTTCCACACGCCATCCTCTTGCTCCATCCACTCCAGCTCCAGTCAAGTTGATATACTTCAATCTGGTGACTGATTTTCCTCCTGTCAGTTCTTCATAATAGCATGACCCCCATCATGTACCTCTTCAATGCTTGATGCTGTCTGAAATCCATATTCTCTCCTTTTTATACTTCTGTCTGCAGATGGCTCTCTGTTCTGTGCCTTCCTGCTACCTGGTGTATTCTCTGCCCATTGCTTTTATACCCCAGATCTCTTGGTTTAGTTTTAATTCCCAGGGACCCAGCTGTTCTCCTCCTTTTTGATATTCCCAGCCTTCTGTTTCTTCTTGTTCTGCATCACATCATGCCTCTTTGTCAGCTTTTCTTCCGCAGACGCCGGTGTTTCTCCTTGTCACTCTTGGGATGCAACCTTTCATGGTCACACTGCTCCCAAAAGGTCCCCTTGTTCAGCAGGTCTCAGCAAATGTCACATTGTCTGTGTCATTCTCACTTCATCTCTCTCTGACTGTATGTGAGGATCCCCTGTCTGAACTCTTCTCAGTTACTGCAATCGACTGTGTTGTCCAGAGGCACATCCCCTTTGTTCTTGCATTTCATTGTATTCATTGTTTTTTCCAACCTTTGGATCACACCCACTGGAGAAGTCCCTCCTGCCCTTCCCTCCCGTACATGCCCACACACCCCAAAAAATAATAATAGGGGATTAAAAGTTCCACAGGTTTCCCCATCTGTAAACTCTCTTTTTCTGCCTCCTTGGCTGCCCACTGCTCACCTTCTCCATCTGTTGCCCAAAATGAGCCCTGCTCTGTCCTTGAGTGTTGGCCATTGAGTATCTGTTGGAAGTAAGGACAGGCAGAAGCCTCCCTCATATGTGTTTGCAAACTGGGGTCAAACCACTGACTCCACAAACTGAAAGAGCAAGAAGCAGGCAGGCAGAGAGACACGTAAGACCCTGCTCCTTTCTCCTCCAGTGGGAATCCCAGCAATCATAGGGTGATGCCTTCTTTCAAATGCTTGCGATCGTTCTTGGTGAACTTGCTAGTGGTTTATTTCCACGTTGTTATTTTCTCTCTGGAGATGTTTTGTGTGCTAGAAGTGACAAATTTACATTATTGGACAATTATTGTTTCTGGTCTGTCCTATGTTTTATTCACTGCAAACCATTACTTTGATGTGGCTGTGATTATGTTACCGGTTGAAAATAGGCCACCTCTGGCATTGTACACCAAATGGCTATAAACCAGTACACCCAGGCAACAGTCAGGTCAGCAAAGCCATGCAGATATGGTACTTGTGCTTCTGGGCTTAAATCTGTGGGTCTCGGCTTATCATATTGATAAAACAAAGACTTGACTTGTGAGGAGAAGCTTTCTACAGCAACACTGGCTCAGCTCTCACCCCTCAACTTAGTACCTGTGGGTTAAACATTGAACAGTGAGGAAAAGTTCAGTAGTATCCTGATTGGGTTTATGTGCTTGGTTAACTTGAAATGTTGCTGTCATACTCCTGTGAATATGAATATTACTGATTTTTTAAATGATGGTCATACTCCAGGTCCTTTCTAGGGCTGAGGCTGTGTTTCTTGTGAGAAACCTTGGCCTGTCCTTTGGAGGACAGCAGGTTCAAACCAAACAAAAGCAGGTTTCACACAACACAGAAGCTGCCACGTGCATTACCACAAGGTGTCGTGGAGGCCAGCAGTGTCAACTGCGTTGAAAATAATTGGGGAAATTAATAGAATAAATTGTGGATGGAGTCTCTGAATGCTGAAGCTCTTCAGCTGCAGAGTCTCAAGCAGGGCACGATGGCAGGGCCTCTGTCGTTTTACTTTGCCTCTGTGGGTGACTGTGCCTCTATCAGAGCATCACCTCTGTGCTTCAGAAAACTGGTAGAGATTAGAGTACACAAAAAGGTTGATTGTGACCTGTATGTTGAAGATGATAGTCCCATCACCCACACAGGGTGCAGTGAAGTGACCAACATGCTCAGATCTGTAAATGTGCATAGCCAAATGTGCCATCCTCCAGTCCTACCTGCCCATGGATAGTTGAAATGGAAGGTCTTTGCACGTGGCAAACCATGAGGGTGTGCAAACACATGTACCAGGTCACAATCTACTGAAGCTCCTTACTCAGCTCTGCTTTTCCTTCTTCTGGAGCATCAAACAGCCCTCTCCCCAGAGGTCATGCTAGACCACATGTGAGGCTGTTGGTAGTTCTCTGGTTTCCTGCAAAGCTTATGCTTCTCCTGAGGCTTAAGATATTCTATTAATATTTTCATTAATATACATTTTAAAACCTTCATTTATTAATATTTATATATTAATTAAGATATGTTTAATAGGCAGAAGATGTTATCAAGGAGGCATGAAGTTGTAGGCTCACTGGAAAACGCAGAGTAGCTTTTACACTTAGAAGTTAATCTTCTTCAGGTTGCATGGAGATGAACTCCCAGTGATGCCTGATCTGTGCTTTGGCATTTGAAGTCGCTCCTGTTACCCGTCAGCGATGCTTCATCTGGAGCTTCTCTTGGTGGCTGTGGGAGCCCGGGGTGGTGGGGAGGGTGGGGGTTCTGGCAGGAGGGAGGGGTCTTACTGCAGTGAATCAACTGGCATGCTGAGAGCTTTGAAATGTGGATTTGCATCAAATAAAACTCTCAGGGTTAGTTAAATATTCCTCTAAATATGCAGAGGAATTGAGTTACTGATGCTTGTTATTCTTATCTTACTCTTGGTGTCACAACATCTTTAAGTTCAGTGAAGGTTTCACTTACTAAGACGGTTGTAAAGATTTCACGTTAATTAAGAGGACTTCACTGCAAATCTGAATATGAATGAAGTTTGACTGCTGCACCCAGGGCAGTGAATACTGTGGGAAGATCAGACAGTGACAAATGTTGATTAACAATAAAAATACACACAAAAAGCCCTAAAACAATGCTTCAATCTAGATCCTGTTCTGTGAGAGAGAAAAAGTTAAGGTCAAGTTGCCAGAAGGAAAAAAAGTAGTTTCTGACTTGAATTTGCAGTCAGAGGTGAAGTTCATCAGGAGCACTGATGAGGGTTATTCTGTGCCACCCATATGCGGACTCAGCCATAGCACAGTCTCCCTGTCCTTAGGCAGGTAATCCATTTAATGTGGGGGTTCTTCAGTGGAGGAAGAGAGAAAGTCTGGGCTTTATTCTGATCTTGGCTTTTTTGCTTTGGGGAAGTATCATAAAGTCCAGGCAGCCTCAACTGGTGGTGGCAGAACCGAGATGAAACGTCCCCTAATTGGGACGGTGCGGGCAGTGGTAGGTGTCAGGGGAATGGGGCTTCCAAGGAAGGAGCTCTCGTGCTGCAGTGTTTTGAGTGAAGAATGAGACTATGAATGTGGGTTTTTTTCCCCAAAAACCTGCTTTTATGGGGGTGTTTACATACCTGCCAGTGCTGGGAAGAGTGGGCCAGCAGCTGGTAGCTAGGGCAAGCAGTTGGCACTTGGGATATTTGCATTTCTCTTGCAGAGTTGCTGTTGCCTGAACTAAGGTGAGTCCTCTCCTCTTTGTATCTCTGCTCACCCATCTGGAGATAACAACACTTACCTTTGCCTTTGCAAATCAGTTTGGAGCAATGCAAAGGGTACTGCAGAGGTGCAGAGCACTGCTCCACCTTCTAAAGAAGGACTTTGGGGAAGGAAATGGTGATGTATTATATTTTAACCTCACCAAAACACATTGGACTTGGCTTTTGGAGTGGAAAAGTGAAAATACAACAACCTAAATAAATAGCATTTGTCCTTTTAAGCAGGGCAAGGGCAGCATGGGAAGGTGGGGAGCGGGGTGGTGTTGTTATTTTTTATTCACGCTTCCTTGAGCTGGTTCTGGGAATTGTCCTGACGGCCGTTATGTTTTTGGCAATGTGCAGGTTGGCCAGATGCAGCGGGGCATGGAGTGAACAGAAAGAGGTTAAATTGATGGATGACCAACAAGAGCAGGATTGTGCCTCAGAAGACCAAGAAACTATCCTGATTAATGGGGTGAAAGAAAATGGTAAGGAACTTAATTACAGTACATGAGGGAGCAGTGACAACTTGCAGCCAACTTATTTCCCTAATTCCTTCCATGTATTTAATTTTAGCAGTGGGCAGGTATCTCAGCAGCGTGGAGCACTTCAGTAGATGGGTATTTTTTGCACAGATGTCACCACAGCTATGAATCTCCACCTTTTTAGGTCTTAACAAGTACTGCTTTTGCCCATACATATGCATGGTGGGAAATATTCATGTGCACATGCAGTTTGAATTACAGATTTTAGTTCGGTTTCTTAGGGGAAAAAAGTCATACAAGACTATGCAGCCCCTCTGCCTGTTGGGAATTCTTTCCCTCTCTTCGCAATTACTTCTGAACCCACAAGCTAATCCTGGCAAAATTTGGCTGAAGGATACTTGGTCCCTACAAACTGATTTAAAATTAGATTGGGTAGAAGAAACAGACCCAGATTAAGCACCCATGGAAAGGGAAGGCTGCACTTATGACTCTTCCAGCAGCCAGCCCAAGATACCTAACATTGCTGTATCTATTTAATTGATTCCATATTTGCTTTCAAAAGCAATAACTAATTGGGAGTAACAGTGCTCTGCTGCCTGAAAACATGATTGGAATAAATATGCCTCTGAGCAGTTTCTCAAGTCATTTGGACTGTAGTCACTAGCCACAGTAAATGCAGTGGCAGTCCAGCATTGAGGCAGAGCTTGACATTCCCTTTCTTCACCATGTTCTTAATTTTAATTTTACGGCTTTTTACATTTTCTATTGGCCTATAAATCTTGAGAGAGATATTTATTTATATATAAAGGTTTGACCTTACTAGGTATCAAGAACTTTCTAGAATCTGATACTGCATCCATGCAATTCAGCTACAGAGGACTTAAAAAGTGCTTTAATTAAACATAGTTTCAAGACTGGTTTGGGTTGAAAGGGACCTTAAAGCTCTTCCAGTTCCAACCCCTGCCACGGCAGGGACACCTTCCACTGGAGCAGGTTGCTCCAAGCCCCTGTGTCCAGCCTGGCCTTGAACACTGCCAGGGATGGGGCAGCCACAGCTTCTCTGGGCACCCTGTGCCAGCACCTCAGCACCCTCACAGGGAAGAGCTTCTGCCCAAGAGCTCATCTCATTCTCTCTTCTGGCAGGTTAAACTTCCAATTTAAACATGGCTGTGTAGGACTTGCCACTGAATCCAAAGCAGTGAGCCAGCAAGTTGCACTGATGCCACCACCTCCCTGTTGATGGCCCTGGGGATGGGGCTGATGCTCTTTGTCTTCTATCACCCTAACCATGAGTCTGGTCTCTCTTCAGAGCTGACTGACAGCAGACAGCTCAGTATTCTTCCATTCAGGCTGCCCATGTGCTTTCAGACGGCTGTTGAGTTAAACTGGGAAAGGTGGTTTTGTTTCTCCGGCATTTGAACTGTAGCCCTTTGGAGTATTGTTTACCTCAGAGCATCACATGAACATGCACCTGATCTTAGCATGATACAAGCCCTAGAAAACCCAAGTTTTGGCATTTGTATTTGACAGGAGTTAAGTTCACTTACGCAAGTATAAATCTAAAGAAACACCCAGAGACAGTTTATTTTATGTAATAGTGTCTCTGCACATTGAATGCAGCATTTGAGATTGAATTTCAGCTTTCTGCCTCCCCCTTCTTTGAGTCTTGCGGCGTTCGCAGACGTTCTTCTTTTATCCTCAAATTTTCCATGCTTCCTGGCAGATCCAAGCTGATTTTTATTTTATTTTACTTCTGAAGTGGAACTGCACTGGTTAATTTGTTTTGGTGCTTAAGGAAAAAGGCACCACCTCTGCATTTCTGATCTAAAAACTGCTGGGAGGGACTCAAAAATCAGCTCTTTTATTTATGTAATTTTTTAACTGTTTTTTTTAAGGGAAAGAGCACAGATTTCAAGCAAGTCAGTCTGGTCTTTTCCAGGCCACTCATGATGCAGACATGCACTGCACTGCACTTCTGGTTTGATTTGTGTAGTGGTTGTAAAGTTGTTTGAAGTCCACAGAGTGCTGCATGGCTCCGACTGCAGCTTGCTTCTCTTGGCTTAAGACTTAACCGATGGCTCTGTCCCCAAGGCCCCTGAAGCACAAAACTGCTGGAAGGGTTTGGGATGAGATTAGGGGGATTTTGACCTCCTCTAAGTTTTATGCTTGGCACAGGCAGGCATTCCTCCTTCACATCCTGCTCCTTTTCATCTTGCTCACTTGCAGGTTGGAGCCCTGACCAGCACAGTGGGTATTTTGTAGTGCTGGTGTTTCCCTTCCTGTCTGGGGTCAGTTTGCATAGGATCACAGACTGGTTTGGGTTGGAAGGCATCTTAAATCTCATCCAGCTCCAATCCCATGCCATGGGCAGGGACACCTTCCACTAGACCCGGTTGCTCCAAGCCGCATCCAGCCTGGCGTTGAACACTTCCAGGGATGCAGGGAGAGGCTTTCTTTTCTATCAGTTTTGAATAAAAGCAACCACATAGGTGCCAAATCCCTTTGGATACCCCATTCCTTATGACAGCCTGGGGCTCCAACTGCCTTTTAAAGGGCTTATTGCTCCTTGAAAAGCCTTTGTTGCTTCTGCATTTGCACCCCCAGCCTCAAGCGGCACCACCATAAAGCCACTACATGAGCCACTACAGAAGCATCGGGCTCAGCTCCCGAGTCAGCAGAGCTGTCTGGCTGGTATGAATGCACACATTGGGGTGTATGTATATCTATATATCTATTTTATATGTATATATATTTAATACAGAGATATCAGAACATGGTTTTGGATGAAAAGACACCATATTTAAATTTCAAGGGTCGTCTCATCCATTGAAGCAGAAGTCAGATAAAAGTATATCCATGACTTTATTCTGCCATAAAAGAGTGCAACGAGGTAAAAATACAAAATCCTTAGGTTGAAAAAAGCCGTCCTTACATTGTTCAAAAGGCATTTTTAGAGAGCAGGGAAGGATGGCAAAAACCACAATAACTCTAACAACAATTTCTTTAAACTCTGTGTTACTTTCTACTTTCCATTGGTGTGGACAGTGACAAAAAGACTTTTAAAGCTTCTTAAAAATAGCCAAAATGTTCTGCCTCTCAAGCACGAGCTCAGCTCAGGTACGTTTCAGCTGCAGACACCACAGGGGGGATGCTTTGTTTCTTTAAGAATCTTATTTTTCCCTTAATTTTTTCCATGTTAATGGGAACATTTTTATTAGGCTTGTTTTGTTTTTTAATAACCTTGTCAGATTGGAAAGGCAGTATCCAGGTAACGATATGTATATGAGGAGGAAAGAACGGATGGGTTTGGTTTGTTAAACATACTCTTGTACCTCTTCCAGCTGGCTGCAGGGGGGGAGTGTTTACCTCTCCCTTCCTTGCACATCACCCTGTTAATTACATACAGAAGGGATCTTGTGGGAAGGGTGTGTGCACTTCCCAAAGGAGCAGTTGGGAAAAGCCATAGCATCCTGGAATGGTTTGGGTTGGGAGAGACATTGAAGCTCATCCATTTCCAAGCCCCTGCCCTGGGCAGGGACACCTTCCACTGGAGCAGGTTGCTCCAAGCCCCTGTGTCCAACCTGGCCTTGAACACTGCCAGGGAT
>JAOEHY010029597.1:13682-25578 GCA_025447955.1 Psilopsiagon aurifrons | reverse complement strand
TTTTTATGTTGAGGACACCAGAACTGCACACAGTACTCCAAGTGAGGTCTCACAAGAGCAGAGTAGAGGGGCAGGACACCTCCATGACCTGCTGGTCATGCTCCTTTTGATGCAAGGTAATGACAGGGTTATATTTATATACAGCTTTCTACCGATGTGGGTGTCTTCTGCAGTGTTTCAGTCTCTCAGCACATTTGTTAGGTAGTTGTGTCTGGTTTACCTTCATGTTCTATACAGTCAAACGAGCAAAAAGCTAAGTGACGTGACTAGCAGTTTGTGATGAATAGAGGATAAGGGACTCAAAGGATTAAATCCTGCAAAGCTTATTTATGTGAGTAACTCTAACTGGTCTGGATCCTGATTTCATGCCTTACTGCCTTAATCACAAATGAGCCTTTCTCTGGGTAACAAAGCAGCTCCAGAGAGAAAAGAGAAACATAAAGCCTGTCTCACAGAAGTCATAACTTGCACACTGACAGCCCTCTAAGGGAGAAGGCTTTTAGCCCTCCTTCCCTAAGCAGCCATTTTGGGAGCACGGTTGGATTCACTCAGACAGCTACTTCATTCTTCCAGCAGGGAATGTTTTATCTTTTGGCTGTTGATTTTGCTGTGATTGCGCACAGTTTGTTTTCAAATGAAGTTCACAATGTGGAATTAAAATCCAGTGTGTTCAGAATGTAGGACAGAATGGTAATTTAAAGGCAAGAAAAGGTCTGGAAAGCCTGCAAGGGATATCAGAGAGGAGAAGTGGTTTCCATGACAACAAATCCACCAAAATTTTTGCATTCATATTGATTCTAGTGATGGATGAGCCAATTTGGGGGCAGGGAGGAAAAAGGAGAAAAATATTTAACCCTGATGAAGAATGCATTTTCCTTGGTGAAAAGAGAAAGAAAAATAGCTCCAGAATCCTTTCTTCCTGAAGCCCTTACCTCAGATCCCAGCTACGGGAGACTTCCTGCAAAGTGTGGCTAGCCTGGCTTCTTTCCCTGGCATCAGGTGCAGTTTGCAGGGCTTTTTGCCCATTGTGCCCCAGCTGAGCTGGGCAGGGAAGAACGGGACTGAAACCGCCTGACTGAAATCCTGGGGGATGAGGGGACATGGCTTCTCCGGTGGCTCTGCTGTGCAGCGAGCGCGGGCGCAAGCAAGGAGCAGGGCAGGTGGGAGCTGTTAGTGCTGCAGTGAGTGACCTCAGGATGGCTCTCTGCTCTGCTCCGCCGTTGCAGAAGACTTCCTTTTTCACCTGTGCCTTAGCTGGGTCTGCAGCTCACACCAGGCAGCGAGTGATGCACTTCCCCTGCGCCAGTGTGCGTATTTCTGTGGCTTTCATGGTGGTGTGAGACAGGCACTCAAAAGTGCTCTGGGAGCACAGACCCGCAGCTGCTTTACCCATCCTTCAGTAGTTTTTCCTTTTTCATCCTTTCATCCTTTCTCATCCTTCATGCCTCTGGAAATGCGCTCCTTGCAGGCTGCTCCATCCTTCGGTGCTGCTTAAACGTGTGCTCCTGTAGGTGTGAGTTGTGTGTAAGAGGAGAAATGAAGAAAGGAAAGTGAACCAATGGGCCTATAGCCTTCAAATAAGAAACTTATCAATGGACAAACAAAAAGTACATTGTGCTGCATGAGCTCATCTGGACATCATCTGCACTTCAGATAACACATGCTTCTTGCAGACACTGACACAAGGCAAGCTGAACTTCACTAACCTGCTTAGCTATAGTTATGCAGGACTTTTGTGATCAGCTCTGAAGAGAATCCTTTAATTCTGATCATTTTACATTCTGTGCATGCCTCAATGTCATTGCTCTTTTAAAGAAATGGCCACAGTTTCCTTTTAATGGATTAATCGCTGTTGCAAAGGGACTGAAACCTTCTGGCAGTCAGTGGAGCTTTAAGGAAGACTGCCTGGCTTATCATCTCCACCCCATGTAGAAAAGGCAGGAAAAGGTTTATTCTGCTCTAGCACTGAAAGCAAAGGCAGGAAAGCAGAAAATTGTGCTACGATTGCTCAAGGCATCCAGCAAAAGCCCAGTGCAGAATGCAGCAGCTCATTGCTGAGATCTCTGACAGCACTTTCCAGTGCTGTCAGTGAAATCAGTGCCCTGCACGCTAACCTCCATTTATAACAACTGCCCTGTAACAAGGCGATACATGCACAGATTAAGGGTATTGACTTGTGGCTACAGGCTGCTGTGTCAGCAAGACAAGGCAAAGGTATAAACAAATGGCGTTTATTAAACTCTTAGGTCCCTCTCAGTCCCCGTGAAAAAGCTAAACACAGCATTGCATAAACAGCTAGCATTACATCTACTCTTTGTAGTACAGCAGCAGTTAACATCATTTAGATTTAAGCACAGAGTATGTTTTAAGTAGTTCTTTGTAATATTCTTTCTGTCTTCCTGCAATATTCTTCCAAATCTCTCGACAGTCCCTGTGGATTAACTGAGTTCCACATCGTCTCCTATTGTAACAATGGAAAGGAAACAAAGCAGGTAGATGAGGGGACTTGCTGAATACCCTGGTGACAAGTCAATGTCAGTGCCCTGCAAGCACCATTTAGACAAGTTTTAGGAGGGAAATGTCTTCCCCATTCAAACCGGGAGAGAGAGCTGGAAAAGCAAGTCAGGTCCTAGGTACGAGAGAAGAATTCAATGCCTGGAGACCCAGTGTATAAGTAAAGCTGTGAATATGCTCTTTTTAGTGCCTTCCTGCATACAGAGGTGTTCACCATTAAGTAACAGTTTCTCAGTTTCTGATAAAATGGATCGGAGGGCTCATCTGCTGTAACTTGACACAGTTTCCTCGAAGTCAGTGGATTTAACTAGGGGAAAATCTAACCCACAGTAGTTAGCACAGCTTTGATATTCACAAATCACGCTCTTGAAATGGATATAAAAATCACAGTTATCCCTCATGAGAGTAAACAAGGGCTCTCAAAACTCAGCAGGCATTATGCAGTGTGTTAGAGTGCTTTCCAGCACACCATTGAACCTGTGTTAATGATGATCTGACTCCAAGTCTTCCTTCCTGGGAGCTCAGAGATAACTGGGACAGGCTGTTGAGCAGGTTCTGTGGATTTCTCCATGGTTTTGTGTATGGTTTCCCACATTGTCCTCCTAGAGAAGCTGACAAGTGGTCTGTGCAATGGGGGGGACACATGACACTGGCTGACCAGACAACCCCCAAAGATGGTGGTGAACAGCTCCTTGTCAGAGTGGTGACCTGCCACTAGCTGGGTCCCCCAGGGATCAATACTGGGGCTAACACTGTTTAATATCTTCGTAAGAGATGATGAAATGGATTGATGGGATCAAATGTACCCTGATGAAGTTTGCTGATGACACCAAACTGAGTGGGAAGTGAACACTTTGGGAGGTAGAGCCACCCTGCAGGATGACCTGGATAGGCTTGAGGAGTGGGCTGACAAGAACCTTATGGAGTTCAACAAGGACAAGTGTAAGGTCTTGCACCTGGGAAAACATAACCCAGGAGTGCAGCACAGGCTGGGACGTACCCGACTGGGAGCAGCTCTGTGGAAAGGGACCTGGGTGCACTTGGGAGTCACAATCTCAATAGGAGTGAACAGCGTGCAGCTGCAGCAAAGCAAGCCAACAAGGGCAACACTAGCAGAGACAGACATGCCACTGTCCGACTCTACTCAGCACTTGTCAAGCCATCCCTGGAATCCTGTACAAAATAGATGCAGACAAGCTGAAGAGGGTCCAAAGAAGGACCACAAAGATGATCCAGGGACTGGAAATGTGAGGAAAGGCTGAGAGAGCTGGTCTTGTGCAGCCTGAGACATCTAGTCCAGGTTATGCTTTGCCTAGAAAGGTTGGACCAGATGATGCTGGAGCCTCCTTCCAACCTGGGAATCTGTGGCTGTTTTGCATCGGCATAGCAGCCTGACAGTGTTAGTGGAGCTGACTCTTGAAAGCGACCGTGATATTGCTTCTCACTTACTAGAAGTAATACCTTGCAGCACACCTTACATTTTAAAGCACTCCTGGAAAGAGAGGAATCCCCTAACTTCCCTATGAGAGAACAATATTACGCCTTTACTTCACAACTCTGAAAACTGGGTCACAACCATACTGACTGGTTTGCCAGAGCCTCTCAGTGCACTAACTGAACCCAGATAGGACTGGGAGCAGTTGCTGAGCACGAGGCCTACATGCAACGCATGGCCCTGATTCCTCATGAAGTAGGAATGTATTCCTTGCTTGTCTGGGCTCCATAGCAGGAACAAATCTTCTGTTACTACCCAAGCATACCATCACATCTTTCATCCCCATTTTATCTATTCTTTACTCAATTAGTCTTCTGTAGACAGAAAGAGTGAATTCTGCCAATTTATTTATCTACAAATTAGGCATATTACAGGAAGCCTAAAGATAAGACTTTGCCTTAATAGTCAATGTGGGAAAGATCTGGCCCTAGGGAATTCTCTGTTCTCATAAAGACAATACAGCTGTGTCCTTCACTGGCTGCTCTGTGGGAAACAGCATCTGAGGGAGAGGAGCTGGGAGTGTGTGCATAAACTATAAACAGAATAGCTAAAGACAGCCTTAAACTAGTGAAAATCAGACATGAGAATAAGGAGCTGAAAGTGTAACACCCTTCACTAGTCCTAGAATGAAGCAAGGGATGCATGTAAATTGTCATCTCTTCTCAGGGACAGGCATGTATGGGACAGGAGGGCTGACTCCAGGACTCAGAGGTGTGCTCCTAGGCAAATCAGGCTCTAGTGAAAGCATTCTCATTGGTACCTGTTGCCTATACACTCAAGGACAGCATAGCAGACACACAGACGTTCAAAAATGTCCAAGGATGATGAAAATACATATTTGGAATACCTAAATGAAGGTAGAACTATGTCAAAAACACGTCAGTAACAGCATCACTTTTATACCTATCATGCGGGCTGATCATGCGATACTAATGATAAAATGTTAGATATCAAACCAATTACTAAATTATATTTCAAAAGCTGAAAGGCTTAACCCTGAAGAACTCTGTGGGTTTATAATGTAATGTATATACGATGTTCCTAACCAACATGTTTAGGCTAATATTAATTACGTTCTGTTCAAAATATGGCAATTGACACTGCAAGTATCTCCCTCAGTAAATCCAAAATGTAAGCACAATGCCAAGTCCAACCTAATTAAAACATATCAGGAATTAAACCACTTTTTTAAAGCTAAGTGCTAGTGGATTTGGGTTCTTTGCTAGTGGATAATGCTAAATGGATTTTAGTCCACTAAGCTTACTGTTTGTTACTTCAAAACATCTGGCTAAGACAGGCATTAGTGAGCTATGATCTATGCATACGAGTGATCCTGCTGCATGTGTGCATGTTAAATACAGTGCATTGGGATTTCTTCCCAAAGAGTCAATTCTGATGCCTGCATATAGCTTGGGAAATGCTACCAGTTATGAGAAAAACAACAGGAGGAATAAATCTGAACATACTGCATTACCAAAAGGAAAGTACTGCACATAAATAGGATTTTGAGATAGAAACCATTATGGAAAAGTTTGAAATCTACAGAAATAAAGCGCTGGGTATTAGTATTGATGATGAGAGATTGTCAGGTTATGATACTTCGAATGACTGTATTTACAAATACTCTACAGTTCCTTTTAAAACGGGGGGGTGGGGTTGGGCTTTTTGCATGTTACTATTGGTATCAGCAGTGTGTGTGCTGGCCGTTTATTTATGGTTTCCATGAAGCCATTTGGAGCAAAGTGAGTATGTGAATATAAATGTTGACTGGATTAGCATAGAGCATAAAGGATTTATGAGAAAAATAAGCAGGGTTTGTGTTATTTTTAAGTGTATCTGAATTGCTTACAGGGAAAAAAAAGGGAATAGTAAGTCATAAAATTCCATGGTGGGCTGAAATCAGGAGATGATACCAAAATTGGGGTGATAGTGTTGAGGAAATGGCTGTGCAGCAATGTGTTTTGCTGCTTTCTACAATGAGAATTCCTAAAAGCCCTAAGCGATGAGCACCCTGTGAGGGGATGTAATTGCTACCTTCTGTGGTCCCTGAGGTTTTGCTATCAGTTGAGCAGTCATGTGTGGCCTCAGCCTATTGCCAGCACCTCAAAATTACATTAACAGGCTCAGCAATGTGCAGCACTTGTGCAGTAAATCCACACCCAAACCCCGGAAGACTGTTTGAGTGGAAAGGCATTCCAGATGGGAATTTAAATGCTAAATTTCATCTCGTGTTATTTAGCAGGTTAGTTTATCCCTCATTTGTTTGCCATCTGCCATTATCTCAGGAAAAATGCTTGGAACCCATCAGCCTACAAAATCAGGGAAGATTTTTACCTCAAACCAAAAAAGAGCACTCAGAAGATGCAATTCCAGAACAATTCCAAATGACAATTAGGGAAAATTTTGCTTTGCAGTCATTTGAGCTAGTAAAGGAAGGACCACTACTCCAGCCTGGAGCTGTTCATTGCATTTCTGCACACACAGGTGATCAGATCTGGGCACATCTGTCTGGCAAACCCCTGTTATGGACTTATCTGAAACAATAGACTCAAAACTGAACCAAGATTACAACATATTCTTTCCCTGACAGAGTTTTTTCAGCTACATTTATGGTTTAATTTCTGTCACTACCAATTTGGGAGTGAAATTCTGCACATAAAAACTTAGCATATTTGGGAAAAAAAAGCAGGTCTTTACCTGCCAAAGAACAATGAACTGCTCTTTGCTCACCTGAATTTCATCAGGGAGGGAAAAGAGGGAGATGCTTCCAAACAGAAAAAGAATGGCAAAGGCCCAAAAAACAATATAAAAGAAAAGCAGTGAAACAATAGTTTCTATTTAAAGGTATTCTTCTGCTAAAAAAAATGAAATATGGTAAAACTCAAAAGGTATCACCCATTTTGAAAATGTACTTAAATAAGCATTCTTTTCCTCTCCTTGTCTTCTCATGGCATAGGCAGGGAAGAGCACGGTTTCTTAGGCAGTGAGGTCAGAACATCTTTTTACACCTTTCATTCCACCAAGCAGATGTGAGAAGCCTGCTGCATTATGTTCTTTGTTCATTCTGTTCCATGGCTAGGACCAGAGGGACTATTATGATCATTTCACATGCAATTTTAGATCTTATCAGTTGATTTGTATTATTTCATGGTCTGCTAGATTAAAAACCAAGTTCTTCTCCAGGCCATGGTGCCACTGCCAGCATCACTGTACTCTGCTCTGGTGAGGCTGTGCCTTAAATCCTGTGTTCAGCTTTGGGTCCCTCACTGCAAGAGAGACATTGAGGTACTGGAACAGGTCCAGAGAAGGGCAATGGAGCTGGTGCAGGGCCTGGAGCACAGTGTGATGAGGAATGGCTGAGGGACCTGGGGGATTAGAATGGAGAAGAGAAGGCTCAGGGGGCACCTTATTGCTCTCTACAACTGCCTGACGGGAGGATGGAGGTTGGTGGGGTGGGGTTGGTCTCTTCTCTCAAGTTACAAGCAAATAGGAAAAGAGGAAATGGCCTCAAGTTGTGCCAGGGAAGGTTTAGACTGGAGATTAGGGAAAATTTCTTCACTGAAGCGTTGTCAAGCACTCGAACAGCTGCCCAGGGCAGTGGTGGAGTCACCATCCCTGAAGGTATTTAAAAGACATGTAGATGTGGTGCCTGGGGACACAGTTTAGTGGTGGACTTGGCAGTGCCAGGTTTGTGGTTGGGCTCGATGATCTTAAGGGTATTTTCCAACCTAAATGATTCTGTGATCCTATTTGGGAGAACATATTGCAAGTGGCAAAAACGAATTGAGAACTTCTTACAAAATGCAGCTGCAAGGAAAGCAAGAAGCAGAAAAAGAAACTGTGCAACTTCATTAGTTGTCTTTGTTGGGGAACATATATACTGGTTTATCCTTTGAAGTGATCTGTATCCTCAGTGCTACAGGCTGGATACAAGAGCTACGTGCTAGGTGCATTACTTTGAGGTATATTTGATCCTTGCTCTCGGCTGCCCTAGCTTACTCTGGCTGACTGTCTCCAGTTCCAGTCTGGGAGAATTATATTGTCTAACTTCTGCACTTCTGACCTGTATTTAGAATAGATGTGGTTTACTTTGTGTTGTAACGTGTGTGTATTCATGAGTTTCACAAAGGTCCTGCTGTTAGAATTGAGGGAAATCAAAATGCTGAATCCTGTGCTGCCTGCAAGGGATGAAGATGTCATGCATCAGTCTACGCAAATGTCAAGGGTACCGAGACTTACTGCTTCTAGGGGAATTAATGGGTAGAACTAATTCAGTCCCTTCATTTAGTGGCCAAATCCTGCTCTATATAACACCATTTCAAAGAGGAGGAGAACCCCGCGAACCAGAATTTAATGTCTTCTTATTTAGCAGAACTGCTTTATGCACTTTCCTCTTATTTGAATCATCTATTTTGACACTTCAGAGTTAAAAAGGAAACGAAAGAAGACTTCTGTTTCACGGGCAAAAAGCAGTCTTTTCCTAGGCCTTTGGATCTCAGACCCACAGATTATAAGCATGGGGCTAACAAGAAAGGGTCGATATCACATTTGCCAGAGAACTCATGTAAAGATATGCTGATTCTGTCACTCCTATCAAAGCAGAACTCAAATGTGATGTGGTGTCCCTGGAAAAGGAGTATGTCTATGAATAAGCATCTGAACAAGAACTAAGACACAGGGTCTCTGCTGCAGACTTGGCCATGTCTTCTGAATTCCTCAGTGCCTTAGTTTCCCAATCTGTGCAACACAAGGTTACACAATTTACCTGTATCAAGAATAAGAAATGGGATAAGACCACACCAAAATAGGCAAAATAGAAATTTCTCCCTTGGGGTTCTCATCTGCCCAGTTATATACATTACAGTAACTTCTAAATTAAGTTCTTGAAAAGACAGATCCCACTTGATAACAGGCAGACATCTACCCATTATGCAAATGGCAAAAGAAAGAACTGGAGGACTGAGAAGAACATAAAGTGACTGTGGTTTCATGAGACTGAGCTATTGCACAGAGGGATGCAGAATTAGGGTGTTGTATTATTGTGCAAATAAAAAGGCAAAGAAGGGGGTCTAAGCTGTAATGGAAACAGTGCTTCAGGGCCAAGGACTGCTGTGACTCCAGATGTCAGTAGTTTGTTAAACATAATACAAAGCAACATAAAATGTAAAAAATGCAAGTGGAACAAAAGGTTATGCTGTTTCTCTCCATGCCTCATGAGAAGAACAACAAAGTCACTTGGCAGCTGGAGTTGCTCAAATCTTGCCGGTGCTCTGCAATCTCCTCCATTGCCAAAGCGCTTGTATCACTACACAAGCAGCACCCTACCACTAAGCAAATAGGGTTTCTCTCATCCCACCACTACATAAACAGCCCCCTACCATGGCAAAAGCATCCTTTCATTACCATGCAGCATCTCTATTTCAAACACAGCATCCCACTACTGCATTATGACTCCATTACACAACGTGTCAGCAAAGTCTCTCATTAAGTGGCACGTTTAAGAAAGCATTACTGAACTAAACAACCAGGCCTGCTACATGTTCTTTTGTTAAAGCTTCTCTAACTGTCTTTCATCCTCAAACTCTCCATCAAAGGGTGAGACTGACTTTGTGTAACACCAGTGATAGGGGAACAGCATTGCAGATGAACTTGGGTCACTTTGTTCAAAGGTCTTACCTGATGCCTCGGGTGAGAACAGACTGTGTGGCCTAACTGTCCACTTTGCTTTTCCTAGCTCTCCTTTGGGGCCACTCTGATGACCCTGAGTAGGAACATTCCTTCCAGGAGAAAGAGGGTTATCCCATCTCCACGCTGTACAACTAGCCTTTTTGAACGGAGCTAGTACTGTTTTCTACAGCCTGGACCATTAATGTGAACCTACTTTCCAGTAAAGGTACATCAAAGACAGTTTTGGAATTCTCCCACTAAGAAATCAGGTAATGAGGTGAAAGGAGCAGGACTTCTGTTCTCTCCTCTGAAGGATGATGAGAACTTCAGCTGTACTTCTGCGTGGAACAAAATCCTCACATTTTGAAAATCGTATTCTGAATTTGGCTCTTTAAAAGCACCTCTTCTCTTCTAATTCAACTAAAACTGGTAAAAGTCAAACCAGAAAGCCATTGCTAGCTGTGAAATGAAATGTAGGCAAGCTTTGGAATAACAGCAATGAATTTTATTATACCAGCTGCTGCTATTGGTAAACAAGTCAGGTTTGGGGGCATGCAGCTCCTGCTGCAGGTCTGAAACAGTCTTTGACTCCTTTCCAGATGCATCATCTGGTCTAATAAAAGATATTAAGTCTCCCATGGTGCCTTGCCTTAGTCATAAATTTAGGCCTCTTCTGCTACAATAAATAGTAATAATAGGATATTTCTGTAAGAAAATGTCCTTTCAACAGTGTTAGCGCTTCTCTCATCAGAACATCATTCAAGAAAAGTGGGCTGGTTTTGTCAAACCATCTTTTTCAGCAGGCACAGACTTTACTATTCTGTGTAACAATTCCATTTAGCAGAAATTATCAGTGTTCCAAAATAATGCATAAACACTGGTTAAATGCAATGATAACTTTCATTTGGGAAAAGCTGGAACAGGCTGGAAAAGAATCAAAAAAGAAGAATAAAAATAGATACAGCAGAGGCACCGCACAGCTCCCAAGATCCTATGGCAGTCACAGCCACAGGACATGGCTGAGCAGATGCTATTATAAGAGTCAACTGGCAAGTTTTAATGTGTCAGCGATGGAACCATCTCTGGTTGAATTCAGTCTCATATCTTTGAGCACAAGCAAGCCACCAGCTATGACTGGAGAATGATTGGGCTGCAGTGTATCACAGGGAAGTCTTTTTAGTTTCCCCTGCATGAGGGACTGCGTAAGTCTAGCAGAAGGCTATTTTCTGGGATACATTGCTATGTACTGCATGCACATAGATGTTGGCTTTCCTGATCTACCTTCTGCCTGCTCCTAAAGGAGGAAGACACCTTCTTTGGACAGTTCTTCTAGTATTTAAGGTCTTTTTTACCAAACATTAGGAAAAAAACAAGCAGAAGCTTCCCAGTTTCTGTTGGGCCCTCTATGCTTTAAAAGGTGTGCGTTCATTTTTCCTTGATTTCTCCATGCACACTTCAGGGAATCTCTGTCAGGATCTGTTTGTCCTTCATGACGCTGTTTTTTGGTCCTGCACTAACAGCAGTCACCTCTCATCCCCACCACCAAACCCTTCCAACAACAAAATGATCCTGATAATAAGAGGCTGGATTGGGAAAAGAAAATGAGCTCTGAAGACGGTTATAGGTTCTGCTGGAAAAGCATTACACATCTACTACAAGCAACAGAGCTTTCTCTTGTATAAAGGACAGAAGGGAATTAAAATTAGCTGTTTTTCAGCTGATAGTGCTATCAAACCCATGTTCGTGTCCCAAAACATTTCATGGGAAAACTCTTATCTTCTCTGACTCCTATGGCTAGAGTGTTGGAACGGAAGGATACAGGCTCTTCAGGAAGGACAGACAGAGAAGATGAGGGAATGGGTGATTTTCCAATGCGATTCAGCCCCCAGTATTGAGGAGTAGCTTATATTTAGATTTAAAATGGGATTTTGTAATGGATTTGAAATGACTGACTATAAGATGCTTGATTGTACATTCAAAGAGATGGGTGAAACACTACTACCTTTCCTATCTGTGTGATGTACTCCAGTGAAAACTTCCAAGAAAGCAAGCTATTCCATCTGCTTTAAAGAATTCCATAATTGGAATAGCAGATGTCTATCTGGCCTTCTAAGGTAGTTTGGAAAAGTTTCAATTTTTATTTCAGCATGAGAAAGTTGGGGCTGTTCAGCCTGGAGAAGAGAAGGCTGCGTGGAGACCTCAGAGCAGCCTTCCAGTATC
>JAOEHY010029597.1:0-13582 GCA_025447955.1 Psilopsiagon aurifrons | reverse complement strand
GCTGGGGAGGGACTCTTCATTAGGGACTGTAGTGAGAGGACAAGGGGTAACGGATTCAAACTTAAACAGGGGAAGTTTAGATTGGATATGAATGAGAAATTCTATACTGTAAGGGTGGTGAGGCACTGGAATGCTTTGCCCAGGGAAGTTGTGAATGCTCCATCCCTGATGGTGTTCAAGGCCAGGTTGGACATAGGCTTGGGTGGCATGGTTTAGTGAGAGGTGTCCCTGCCCATGGGAGGGGGGTTGGAACTGGATGAGCTTAAGGTCCTTTCCAACCCGAACTATTCTATGATTCTGTGATTTAGAAGTTACTTTAGTGGAAACTGATTTCAGATATCTCCCAAAGCTAAACCAGAATGTCTTCACTAGTTCTGCAAGATGCCACCCTTAGAAATTGTGTTGCTCTAGCCTATTTGTGTTATCTAATTGCATTGCTCTCCACTGTCCCAGGAGATGCTCACTAGGGAATGACCTGTCCAGTGGAGCCCTGCAAGAACAAGAAGCATCATTTCCAGCACTCGATGCAATCAGAATGATGCCATCCTCCTGAAGGGTAAGCGCTTTTGGGCACTTCTCCTTTGCTTCAGGATCACTGTCAAAGTGCCACGGTCAGAACAGATTCTAAGGCACCTTTACAAATGTGATACATGATGTGGCACAGATACTGACATGACCTTTACATGATAAAAATATCTTAAATTGTAAAGCTTTTGATTGCTATTGTCTCAAATGGCAGCGCCTGTCCGGACTCTACAATTGCGCTTTATTATTATGCTTGTGATTTTGCGTATCCTCCTCCGCAAGGTATTTTCCTACAACAGGAATGCAAAGTGTTTTAACGCTCCTGTCCTATTTCTTGCAGCCCTCTTACAAGCATTTTACTTGTTATATAGTGGTACTGTTCTTGCAACCTGCTGTTCCAGCCCTTGATTTCATTTAAACCATTTTTTACCTGCCAGCTTATTTATATCACGCCTCCAAGTGCCAGGTCACCTAGAGAGGAATTCACATACTTCTGCCCATCCAGCAAAAAAAATATCAACCTTGACAATGCTGGGTTTAAAACTACCACCTTCTCACATTTGTTTTTCCATCACACATGCATGTCTGAGCACATTTGTGTGTGCAGCTGCTGAGGTCAGAGAAGGGGAAATACACATGTTTTTAGCAACTAAATGTCTCCAGTTTCAAATTCCTTAACTAAAGACAGCTAATCTATGTGATGGCAAAATAAAGGAAGATAAAGCAGGAGATCAACATTGCAGCTGCATTGTTTAATGGTAATGGAAGCAGCAGGACAATGGGAATTCACCCACTGACTTAGAGGGGGACTGCCATTCCTTATCATAGAGGTCTTGGACTGAAACAGCTTCAGGATAGTTTTCCCTAGGGAAGGGGATTCAGCTGCCTTAACTCAAACCAGGAACTTTCTCTCATCAAATAGTTTCTTTAATGAAACTCAGGGTTTCAGACATCCCAAATGACTCCTTAATCTGGGGTGAACTTAGGATATTTTCTACAAAAACAAACTGTATGTGAAAATAAATGAAAATAGTACTTTGATTTTCCTATCAGGAATCCTATTTGACACTTGAAATAGCCTAGTACACAAGAAAGAGTCTAAACCAGGAGCAGAAGTCTTGACTCCCTACCAACAACGGCTGATATTTGCCAAGGTTTCCTCCATCTCTCACCTTCCTCACCTTCAGGTCCAGAACTCACACTAATGTAAAAACCCTCAAACAACTGAAGTGCTCCCTCCCTGACACCTCTCACAAATGAGATGATGACTTGCTACTACATTTCTGTTTCAGAAACTGCCGTCACCCATATCTTGACAGGCATTTTCCGTGTAGTGCTGGCAGGTAGGGAAGTGTGCCCTTCAGTACAAAAGCTGCTATGTTATCTTAAATGACATCTTAGTAAGTCTAAGCCCAGAAGTAAAGTGAAGCCATCTGCTAGCAACAGTTCATAAGAGCGGCAAACCCACCTCAGGACTGTGAACTGTGTCAGTGCAGAACATGCATTCCCAACAAAGCTACAGGGTAGGAACACGATAGCCACCAATGCACTCTGAATGGTATTCTTTGTCTAATGCTGCCACCTCTGAAATCAGTGAACACTAAAGTCTTACAAACACTAAAGTGGATAGGTAGGTAGTACTTGTGCTCTGTGAAAACTCCTTGTCCAAAGCACAAAGGAGCGCAGTACTTTAGTCTCCTTCTGAGACTACTTATTACCAAAAGTAGAGGGAGGTTCCCAGGTTGGCCCCAGGGAAAAGGAGGCTGGTTCATTGGCCAAAACTAGTCTGAATTCCAAATGTCACTGGATAGCAGAAGCCAGATGTGGAACATAATTTATGTCCACTTTGAATCTGTTCTCTGCTGCCACATGAAGCAAGAAGGTGTTGGCAGAAACAGCTCTGCTGCCTTTATCCCCTTAACTCATCCTTCCAAGGAGATAATTGCAGTTACAAGATCTTTTGGAGCTTCAAGTTTGGGATTACAAGACTTTTGTGTGTTCCTGCCCATCGGTAAGGGTACAAACAGTCACAGTATAAGATAGTTTGTGTTTATTTATCTGAGAGATAGGATCAATCCCAAACTATTTGACTTTCAAAACCAGAACCACATTGTTTGTTTTTCTCTTAGTTATAAGTGTTCAAACAAAATGAGCTCGTGAGAATTTTATTCCATCCCTTCAAAGCTGGAAAACAGTTTGGAATCTCAAGCCTACTCTTACATTCAAGTTATGTATTCTTCCTAATTAATGTTATCAGCTTAGGCTTCAACTTATCTCTTACCTACAGGATATTTAGTTTAAATGTTCTTATCAGACCAAGACAGGAATGATCTTTACATTGGCTATCTCTTTACTATGGTGAAAACACTTCTATTCTCCTACTACAAATATCTCCTAATAACTGTGCTCTTTCTCAAATTGGACTTCCTCAAAGAAGTCCTAACAACTATCTGGGACCTGAACTTTTGAAAGTCATCAAAGAAATGTCCTTCTTCAGGAAAGACAGAGGAGGACACTCCCCAGCCTATGCCAGGCTGCAAGCCTTTCTAAAACAACATGTGAAACCTTCTCAAAAGAACATTGTCATTTCAGGTGCTCAACTTGGGAGACTAACCAGGTTTACAGAGCACTGCTGCTCAGCACTTCCTAGAAAGTGATCCTTTCCTGATTTGTTGAGGCTAGACACCTGAAATCACAAAACCCTTTTAACAATCTTAGCTAATTTTATATCTCACTAACAAATCCAATTTGTATTACAGCTGGTGTCCCACTGATGCTTCTCTGGCAAGCATTACAATAAGCGTCAGTCATGACTGTTTGAAATTAGTTAGTAGTTTATAAAGAGGAGTAAGTATAGAGTTTTGAGGTGAAATGATATTAAGTGCAATGTAACCAAGTAGCCGAGCTGCCAAGCAAGGCTGAGCAGTCCCAGTGTGTCCCACGCCACTGGGGCTTCCCATGACCAGCAGCAGGGCTGCTAGGTGATCTGGCTGTTGGAGAAGTCAGCTAAAAAGGTATTAACCGGATTGCCTGAAAAATGATTGCCAGAGATGGAATGGGTCTGGGAAGAGCTGGGTCCTCGTGCATTCTCATTGGTGATAGTCAGAATCCAGTGGTTTAACCTACCCTGCTTTTGTGGCTGGTTTCCCCATGCATTCAACTGCTGTGATACCTGCATGAAACCTGTAGTATTAGCAGTATAATGTTTGAACTCTCTAACGTACTTGTTATGTGTGTCAGAAATGCACTGCACTGTTGCTACATGCCCATACAAAACAGAAAGCTTCTGGTGCTTTCCAGAAGCATGGGCCAGAATTCCTGTGCATGTGTGAGCCAGCTGCATAGCTGCCCAACAGACAGACAGTCTGTGTTCCACAAAGTCTGCAAGGCACATACCCACGTTTCTGTCTGCAGATTTCATTCCAAATTACTCTTGCCCTAGAATATGATACTGGTGCCACTTTGGAAGAGCTGCTCACACATCTGCATTGAACACTTCCTTGCTCTTTTTCCATCATTGCCTTATTCATGAGTTAGAATGAGAAAGTAGAAGGGGGAAGACAGATTTTGTCTTCCAAAAATTGCTGCTGCTGCTTTTGCAGCCACTGCGCCGGGACTGGAGTGTGTGGCTACTGGGAAGTTAGAGCGTAAGGACCCAAGAGGCTTGTAAAAATGAATTCACTCAGCTTATATAGAAAACCAGTGCTGGCTTCCAGTGTGCTTTTAACATGAACTCTGACCAGGATACGAGTGTCTGAGTGTGGACACACGGAGGGTTTTTTTCAACATATGAAATCAGTCTTTAATAACTTTACAGAGACCTGAATAGAGCAGCAGAATGTGGGACATTGTGCTAATAGGAACATACAGACACTATCAGCAGTAGAACGTAAGTCAAAACAGGAATACATAATACCCACTCCTTCTCCCAGTGAAAATCAATTCTCTCATAGCTTTTTAATTGCTTTTCCCCTCTCCTTCCTGTTCTGCCAGCTAAAATTGATTTTAGAACTGCTTTTGCAAGGGGTCTCCCATTTATCAGGTGCCCATGGCCAATGGAAAACAACATTAGTAGAACACTCAGGCTGTTCATAAACTGTTTTTCTGGTGCGTTGCGAATATTACGTTTGGGGTTAGTGTTAGGTCCCAAAATAAACTGAAATTTCATTATGGAGGACTTGAATGTCATTGCAAGGATACAGCTTTGACAACTTCAGAAGAGGACAAAAAATACTTGAGCACATTTTTGCCAAATGATAGTGTCTCACCCTCTCCCGAGGAAGTTAATCAGAGTGTAATCAGAACACATTTCCAGCTGCTGAAGTTCACTTCCTCCCTTAGATATTTTCCTCACACAAACTGAACCCCAGATTCAGACTCATGTTAACTGGGCAGCTGTTCTCATAAGCTGCATCAAGTTGCAGCATCTGCTTTTGTCTCTATTGTGTGTTCTGCAGTCCTGCTTGATGGGACTTCCTTATACAGAGATTACACATATTGGAGAGGGAAAAAGCCAACAGAAATTCCTGTAGCTAGTATTGACCACAAATCAAGCAGAAACTTCTGAAGGGACAGTGAATACGTACAGCCCTCACTTACTCTGAATTGTTACTTTTGCTGTGGTACTGCTACCCTGGAAACTGGGATCAATGGAGCTCATCAATCCCAATCATGGGTTGAGATAAAGACAGTTTCACAGGTAAAGCAACAGCTGTGTGCACAAGGAAAGCAAAATAAGGAATTCATTGCTTGCATCCCTTTGGTAGGCAGTTGTTAGTCATCTCCAGGAAAGAAGGGCGTCCTCATGTGTAATAGTTGCTTGGGAAGACAAATGCCTTAACTCTGAATGTCTTCCACCCCTCCTGCTTCTCACTCCCTTTAGCTTTTATTGCTGAGCATGATGCTGTATGTTCTGAAATATCCCTTGGGTCAGTTGCAGTCCTGGCTGTGTCCCCTCCCAGCTTCTTCTGCACCCACAGCCCACTTGCTGGCAAGGCAAGAACAGCAATGTGAGAAATAGAAAGGGCTTGATGCTGTGTAAGCGCTGTTCACCAATAACAAAAACCTCCCCTTGTTTGGTCACAAATCCAAAACCCAGCAGCATACAAGGTACTATGAAGAACATTATTTCAGCCAAAGCCAGTACCGTAGGAAACGAAGAACCATTACAGCTGCAAGGAAAATAGAGGGCTGACAGAATGTCATTATCCTGGATGGAATATGTCCAGAACACCGGGGCTTAATGTTCTCACTCTTGTAAAAGGAAGAACAAAACCCACTTGTACCACAGCAGTCAGGCTCTCTAGTTTTGGTTTATCTGAAGCACAGCACCTCCCATGGCACTGTTCCCAGCATTCTAGTAGCCGTAGGCTGGTATTGCTCCTAGGGAACTGGTCCCCATTGCCTTTTATGTTTATTGCCTTAAGTATGAAGACTGAGGAAAGAGCCAAATCAATTGAGAGGCAAAATCAAAACCCTGGAGGTAATTTAAAGGGCCATGCTGTCAGACCACAGAGCACCACTGGAACAGCTGGCTGCTGGGAATCCAGATTCTGTAGATGACTTTCAGAGTTATTTGAGCATCCATCCTGCTGGAGGGAAAAGCGCACTAGAAAAAGAGTAATACAAAGAAGCATCAAAATAGTGAAAATGCTGCACTATTGAGCTAGAACTAATTGATTTGCCCAACTATCCTGAACAGGCATTGCAAACACAGCACTGAATGTAGTCCCAGTGCCAGGAGAAAATGGGAAATACCGGTAGGCTCCTCAAATGGCACACTAAAATCACATAATGTTTGAACCAATGTTAATGCCTAAAACATGGATGAGGGTACCCCAACTCCAGAAACAGCATCCTACATTACCAGAAGAAGATGGCAGATTTTGTCCTGATAATTCAAATTTAAAGCTGGAATTAAATCACTGACAGTTTAAATTTCTTTCAAAACAGATACAGTTTTATGTTTGTTTTGCAACTGCGAAACTTTTTATCATTCATACGGATGTCTACTATTGCTTTCAATGTTACTCAGTTCTTCACCTCAGCAAGTTCTCACAGCACAGCATATATGTTCTTTGGTGAAAAAAAAAAAAAGATTGCCCTTTCACAGATTTGAAGACTCCGTTTTCAAAGTTCCTCTTAAAACCTCCTGACATGAGTGATAAAGTTAAGTTGGTAGCCTGTTAGGACATAAGTGGGGGATGATGTTACCTCGAAGCACTCTGAAGAGAAAGATTGAAGTTTTGCTCTGCTGACTAACACAGATCTCAACAGAGACTCCATTTCTTGTTCTGCTTTCAGCTGTCTTGCACTTTCTGGAGCATTCCCTCTGAGTTGGTAACACACTCACTTCTCTTATTCACATAGTTGCACCAAACAGTGCCACAGACCCTTGAATGTAGTCCTTAGAAAATGTCCTTGGCTCAGAAAATCAGGTCCTATGCATATACATGTACTTGGTGATGCTCCCCTTCTTTCAGCAAACTAGTTTGAAATGGAAACCCTTACATTGAAGATTTTACATCACTTGCCTTACTGTATCGCAGCAAAATATTGAGAGAAGAACTTGGTTTCTTTTCCATGGTAAACTTTGTGAGGTGTGAAATCTGGAGGCAGATTTCATTATCAGCTAATAGTCATGCATTGCACAAATAATACCTTTGTCTTCAAGGTACACTGGAAACTGAGGGCTTGGATATACACAAGTGTTACAAGAATGTGAAGTTTACTTTCATAGAGAGCAACATACTTCTTGACAGAGGAAAGTGTTGTTACCTGCACCCTTCAAACCTACTCAAGTGCATGTGAAGAATGGATCCTGTGCTTAGGCAGTCACCCTTCCAGGGTTTAATTCCCCTCTGTATGAGCAAGAAATCAAACCTCATCCATACCAAGCAATCTATATATATGTGGAGCTTAAGTTCCTGCTGAGCAAGTCACACTGCCTCAACACAGCAAGGTGTCAACAGCAGAAACAGGAGAAACCTGCTGATGAGATTTAGTTAAGTGGTATAAAAGAACTCACTTAATGGACTTAGTGCATTCCTAAGCTCATTTCCCACAGACAAGATCCAGTTACCCTCAAGAGTGCAATGATCAATGAGTTGAGTACAAAGTCCTTTGGATTTCTAAAGTTCTCACAATCTGAAACAGTAAGTTCTGAAAGGTTTTTTTTTTTTTTTTAAGAGAAGGAAAAGAACTATTTGCTAAAGACTGGAACGGTGTGTACAGGGCCAATTCCTGGCACAAGTGCCCTGCAATCAGAAAACTGTATATTTCAAGCAATGTGTACTATGTACACTACATGAACCATACATTTCACGTTTTGCGTGCCTCTACAGAGAAGAAAGCTAGAAGGCCTCATTAATTCCTTTGTGCTGTTCACTGATGAGAAACAGCTTAAAGGTGAAAAACCCCTATGAGGAACTGCTCTCTTCTCCCCAAGATATAGAGAAATGAGTTCACCCTGCGTTCCATCCACCTAGCCTGTGAACTAGCTTCTCTCCCTAGGATTTGCACTGTTGCAGCAGAGTGGTGCTGGGGCCATGTGAAACTTCACCATGTAGCAAGGCTCTGTGAGGCAACATGTTTCTGTGTGAGAAGATGTCTTCCCAGACAACAAGGTGCTGTTCTTTCCAGAAAAGGACCCAAACACGCTGCTTTAGGACGAGGTAAATATATCGCTAGTCCCAGATCAATTTAACATGGTTTGCAGTATGAAACCCCAATCTCTCTCACTAATATCATTCATAGAATCATAGAATAGTTAAGGGTGGAAAGGACCTTGAGATCATCTAGTTCCAACCCCCTGCCATGGGCAGGGACACCTCTCACATAGAATGACAGAACAGTTACGGTTGGAAAGGACCTTGGGTTTCAACTGCATAGATGAGTTAATGCTCCAATCCCTGTTGGTTTGAAGCACAGTGTGTTGAAGAAGAAAATTCTGAAAACTTTTTTGGATAAGAGGAAGCGTTGGCACTGCCACCATCTTCACAGCCATTGTTGTTGATGAAACTGGCTTCTGCTACTTCCTCAGCCATACAAGACCCTCTACAGTCTCTTTTGTCCTTTAGTTGAATGATGTGATGAGAGGCTAAAATCTTTTGTCTCTGCTATACTTAGCATCTGTCCTTGTATGTAATATTTTTCTTTCCTTCCAGATGTTATCAAAGTCCAATAACTGCTCCTGAGAGCCAAGACAGATGTAAGCTATTTTTTAAATGACAATTCAAGCCAACTTTCTTTGAGATGTAAAAATATAACAAAATGTTATGAATGCCTTTTAATGCTATAGAAATGTAAAAATAAGTGCTGTAATAATCATCAGATTATTTATCATCATCTGTCAAGGCCAAATCCTAGCTCTAATAGCAATCACCATGGCTAGGCTCCAATGCAATTATTATCAGGGACCTGCTCCAAAGACAATTGTCAAAGTCAATAAGAAACTTTTTCCCACTGAGTTCAGGGTACTTTGGATCAGGCTCCAAACTGTCTAAGCTTGCAGAAGCTGCCTTTGGTTCTCCCAAAGCCAGCACTCACAACACAAAGGTTGCTGTTGGTAGAGATAGTTCAAGACAGCAATCTCCACAGTGGAAGTTTAGCCAACCAGCTTTAAAAACCAGCAAAGTTATTTCCTTGTTACCTCCGCTTGATACACCCCTTACTGCCACCTTAACAGCTGAGGTGGTGTTGGTCGGCCTCAGTACTCTTCGTGCTGGAGGATCCTTCAGATGGGCAGTGACCATTAGTTGCCTATACTGACTTGGAAGGTCAGAAAGGCATTGCAGCTTAGGCAGCAACTTACTGAAAAATGGCAGCAAGACCTTTTATTTTCCCAGCTTCATGCCGGAAGGCATAAGGAGCTTACATTAAAATATAACAGCAAAATACTTCCAAACCACACCAAATTTGCCAATGCAATGTAAAGTTTTCATTGTTGTTTGACCCCGCGAAAAGGGAGATATGGATGGTTTGAGTAGTGACACACATTCCTGCTGGTTTTAATCAACAGATAATTAATAGCAAATTATAATCATAATAGCATATTTCATCCCAAAGGCTCCAAGAGCTCTTGATAAAAAGTTGGCCAAATGCTGTGTTTAATTATACTCGTGCAATCGAGTTCAAGTGAGGGTGGATATTCTTTAACCTTTGCAGTGTGGCCACTGCCAAGAAGGAGCATAGCACCTGCTCATTAGAACACAGTGCTCTGTGTACTAAAAAAAGGGAGGGCAAGAAGGAAGGACTCTGAAAAAGCCAACTGAGTCACCGGGGAATGCTTAGTACTACTCAGATAGAGACCCAGTGAGGGAAATGTTAGCCTGTCCTAGTCTGTACTTAGCTAGTACACACAGAATGTTATGGGATCTTGCATCAAAAATGCTACCCAGAACCTTAAGATTCCACTGATCTATTTCCAACATTCCATACAAGCACTCTTCTGCTCAGTACTGTCACACTGGGCAGCATCTGTTTGATGGCATTTATTATCCGAGTCCAGGCTTGACATAACCTTGCTGAGCTTCTGAGATCTGACGACTTATAACCACCAGGGTAATGACCAAAAATCTTTGACAAATTAGGAAATTCGTGGCAGGAAAGGCTAATTGGTACCGCTGGGTATGGTGCTTGAATGTGGTACACTGCTCAGCACATGATCTTTATTGGCTGTGAGTTAATTCCTACCTGGTATAAACCATTAAAAGCTGCGGTAACACAAGAACAAAAAGCGAAGAAAAACCCCATACAAAACCACCAAAATCCAACCAACAATGCCCATGAGGCTGTATTTTCCTTTTGACAAAAAGGCAGCTACCTTTCAGAAGGATTACACCCTGAAATAGTTTAAGCAGTTGACGAATGTAATGATGAGAACAATAGCCTTTATATCGTGTGATCTAGAATAGCATTAAAAATGCAGCAGTGTAGCTTGTAAAATTTATCAGTATTAAAATTGGTGCAAACACAGCGACAGCATTAATTCTTAAGCCTGCAAGAGTCCTAAGCACTAAGAGTACTAAATTCAGAGTACTAAGTACTAAGTTGCTTTGTACTTATCAGTGCAACTGCCTTCTTCCTTCAGGCCAACAGCGTCCAGTTAACACTCCTTTTCAGTTTCCTCAACTGAACTATCACATTTAGGGTTTCAACCCTCAAACCCCTAAGATCACCCTTCATAGATTCCTAAGACAGTGCCTCAGTAGCTTTTGTTGCCTGCACATTGTCAGACTCTCCAGATCAGCCAAATTACACTAAATTCCTAGAAGTGATAGTTCAGCCCATTGACAAGCTTATCTCACACAGGAATCTCAGGTCTTTTCACAGAGCCAATTAAGCAGTGGGGTGCCCCAGACTTACACCCTTTCTTTCTGCCAGAGATGCCTGTGTTAGCAATACACCCTCAGGGGAATCATCGCACAGTGACACCCCGAGAGAGGCAGGTCTGTGCATTCAGGAACCATACATTCAACAGATTCCCCTAAATATGTGCTTCTGAGTCATCAGCTTGCCAACACAGCAGGCAAAGCCTAGCACATTTATAAATAATCACGGGGGAAACTCGGGAAACCGTAGTTTTCCTCCCCTACAGGAGCTTTTTTGAACAGGAGCTCCCTTTCCTTAGACATTTTTAAGGAATTCAGCAGCATACAACAGCATTACAAGTCAGATAGTAAGTTCAGTGAACAGGAGCAGATCTTCACATGTAGGTACCATGGGTAGTCTAAGCGTCAAGAGCACCACAAGCTTGTGCTGCTTGTGCTGAAATCCATGTTGTATTGTCATTGCTTTCAGTCTGCAGTTAGCTTGGACACGTCTGCCTGCCTTGTAAGCCAGTATAAAGCAGCCCCCCAAGCCTCTGAGTTATGATGGAACAGCAACATATCTTTCTCAAGTCAGTGAACTGTAGTGTGACACCTAATTTTAAACAGAGCTTTCGACTGGACCATGTCACAGCTCTCACTGCCTCCAAAATGAATCACAGACTTCCTTTCAGGGGGTACAGTCGGGAAAAAGCTGCAGGTAGGAAGACTGTGAAGGAAGGCAGAAAGAAGGCAATATGGGCTGGCATTTTGGCTCTATGATATTACAGCACCAATTCCCAAGAATATATCATTTAGGTTGGAAAAGACCCTTAAGATCAATTCCAGCTGTAAACCCAGAGTTGCCAAGTCTAGCACGAAACCATGTCCCTAACTTTTAAATAGCTCCACCGCTGCCCTGGGCAGCCTGTTCCAGTGCTTGACAATGCTTCAGTGAAGAAATTGTGTCCAGGGAGGTAAGGACTGGAGATTAGGAACAATTTGAGGCCATTTCCTCTTGTCCTGTCACTTGTAACTTGGGAGAAGAGACTGACCCCACCTTGCTACAACCTCCTTTCAGGTAGTTGTAGAGTAAGAAGGGGTCCCTTGAGCCTCCTTAGCTGTCCAGTTTAAGATGCAGCCTCAAGTGAACTGAACATTCAGTAATACTTCGAGAGCAGGTCTAAACAACCGAATATATCTTGTATATTAAAAATGTCAAGTCAATCCAAACCAGTACTTGGCAGAAACACAAGGACAATAGGACTATGATGAAGACAAGGGCTAATCAAGAGCTAATCAGTAGCAAAATCTATAATCCTGAAATAACAGCAGAGGTGCCAAAGCAGTAGTCATTCATTGCCACTGTATGAATCAGACAGCTAGAATACCATTAGCTACTACCTTTTCAAGCCACACGGGCAAAGAAAGTTCTTGATTATTATGGTGTATTACAGGTCAATCCAGTTATTGGTCGCAGTATAAATACTCCTTGTAATTAATGGGCAACAGAGTTGTTATCTCTGTTAACCTAGTTTTCTACATGAAAACTCACAAGCAAGTCATTGAAGATTTTGAGCAATCTGGCAACCCCTCCACAATTAGCAGGGTTTCAAAAGGGTAATTAGCCAATTTCATGCGATGTATGCTATCTGCATGTCCCGGTAATAAGCTTCGGTGTTTACATTTCTTTTGTTGTATGATTATTGTGTACTAAACACTAGTTCACACATCATCCTGAAATTCACCTACAACAATGCAGACTTTGAGAAGATGATAAAGAAACATTTGGAGTGGGTTCATGATTAACTGATGGGCTGTAGGTTTACCAAAAACCTCAGCAGACCTCTTTGGGAGGAAGAGGAGGAGGCTGGTCTTCTCCACTCGACAAGTGCATGACAGTGAGGTGCATGTTGCTGGTTCTGTTACCAATTTTGTGTGTCATAAGAGATGTTAGTAGAGATGTGAGTACTACTTCATCTTCTAAACTACCAAGGTTGTGTTTTAATGCAGTGACACATACAGGTCAAGACACGGGATTGATTCTTCGACTACAGCGATGGTTACTTTAATCTTGCCACAAGAGAAACCAGTTTACCTCGGAAAACCCTCAAGAAGGAGCTGCTTTGGTTCAGTCCTCTGGCCCAGTTGAGACTGCCATTCACTCACTCCGGAGCATCACCTGGACAGTCGAAGGCACCCCTGTATTTTCTTCTACCTGTTCGTGTTCCTTGGTGCCTGGGATGTGGCTGTCATTGTGAAACACCGCTCTGTGCTGCTCCAACGTGCCACCACAGCAGTGAGCTCACCCAGGCTGGGAAGGTGTCCTCTGGAGAGCTCTGGCCAGGGATATCTGAGAAAACACCAAATCCAAAAGGATCCTGGAAATGGGGCGATTCTGACCCTTTCGTTTCTGACACGTGGACATTTTGAAGGAGTTTGGGCATGTGTCTGTGTTCCAGCACCCTCAAAGCACAGTTCTAACATTCCTGCTCGAAGCCATGTCCCACTTGGAAACACACACTGCCCAAACTCCGCCAGAACCCCCTGAGCTTCCCCGGCAGCTCTCAGTCTCGCCCTTCTTAACTTCTTTGTTCCACTTTTGACAGCTTGCGCCTCGGGGGGAACCAGCGGTCACCGAACCGCGGCTCAGCGAAGCGGATCCCCGGCACGCTCCAGCCCTCCCCGACCCCCGCACCACTCCGCAGCACGCCCCGGGGCTAGAGGCGAGGGGCCGAGGCTCCGAGCCC
>JAOEHY010029596.1:0-42467 GCA_025447955.1 Psilopsiagon aurifrons | reverse complement strand
CCCCTCCTCCCTGGCAGAGCATGAGACTCAGAAAGTCCTTGGTCAGAGTAAACGTTACTGAGCAGCAACTAAAAACACTGGTGTTATCAGTGCTGCTTCCAGGCTGAAAGTCAAAAACACAGCACTGCACCAGCTACCAAGAAGGAAACAAATGACTGCCGCTGCTGAATCCAGGACACCTCTGAGATATCTCATCAAGAGGCTTGTTTTGGAAATTGCTGTTGCCCATCACATGTATCACCTGCAGGTGCTTCAGAGGCATTGTTGGAAGTAGATCTGACCAGAAGTCCTGATTCTTTCCAGATGGACAGGGGGATAGAGCACCTCCTGTATGAAGATAGGCTAAGAAAGTTGGGGGCTGTTCAGCCTGGAGAAGAGAAGGCTGCATGGAGACCTTATAGCAGCCTTCCAGTATCTGAAGGATGCCAGAGAGGGGCTCTTGATCAAGGACTATAGAAATACACAAGAATACAGGACTCTGTAGCCGTGCTGCTGACTGTGCTTTCTAATTCCCCCTGAATCTCTGCTTTCTGGGATGTCCTTGTTGATCCACTTTGTCACTGGTTTCAGTGACAGCCTGTATTCTACCAAAGGCATTACTTCAAATTTTAGTTCACAATATGCTCTGGAACTGGCAGGTTTAAGTGAAAGCCCTGCCAAAAATAAGCCAAACATGCAGCTGTCAAAGACTGGATTAATTGACCCATCTTATATGATGGGTCTTTGTGTTTATAGAGTGATAACTGTGTCCTCTAATTTTTAGGAGATATTATATTCTCCAGAGGCGATTTGATAATGAGATTTTGCCAAATTATTGTTTAGCTATTGAGACATTCCTCTGTGCTTCATGTGCAGATCAAGGTAATTATCTAGGAAATGACTCGCAGCAGTGGATAACAGATCAGTGGATAACAAAATGCCATGCACAGAGGGAGTAACATGCCTGTTACAGGTACAGCCTTTGGTTGACAAGGCCAAATCATGCAGATCGTGACCCACAAAGCTTGGGACATACTGTTGTGAGATGCACAAACAATGATATCCAGACCCATGGATATCATTGACAGAAAGACACTCTTAGGCTTCTTACATTTTTGCCTAAAAATTGCCTTAAATGGGCTGAATGACACAACATGCTCTGAATGCACATCTTTGTGGCTTCCAAACTATGAAATGCCTGTAGCCTATAGGCATTTCAGCACTGAGCTGCCATCTGAAGTAAGTACTATACATTTCCCCTCAATTCAACTAACTAAAATTGTGTGTTTGGGTGTTCACTTATGCATGCTGCTATATAAACACTGGGAAATGGAGTAAACACTGGAAAGTGGGAGTAACCTGTGCTATCCCCATTCCCCGGTGGACAGAATGGGTCTCTTCATTACTAATTACTCATACAGAGTGGCTGTTTTGCAAAACCAGTTTGTAGGGTGGGAGGCAGCAGCCCTAGGCATACAGCAAAGCTCTTTCCGGGCTTAGTAGCAAAGCCAAAACAAAGTAATACTCAGGCAAAGAAAGTCCGAGGCTGCTATTTCATTTAGTGTTTTTCCTAAGGTCATAAATCACTGAAGTTTAGATATGTATGAGAACACTAGATCAGATTGCTCTTTTTTTTTTTTCTGTAAGAGGCATGGGTTCGTTTGGTTTAGTTTCAAACAAAACATACTGAGATTTATATAGATGACTGACATGTGAGACATGCTCGTCAGCACAGTGCCAAGACATCCATGTCAGGTAGCCTGCATTATATTCCTTGCTGCTGTCCTCTGGGGGACAGCTACTGTCATTCTTTTACTCTGTAATGCTCAGCCACCTCAGGCTGCACTCCAGTTATAGTAGTACCTACAGCTGGTTGCAGTTTAATGGCTGTCATACTGTTTCTAAGGCATGGGAGAGGGGCTGGGTTTCTTTTTCTCCTATGAAATACAGAGTTGGAAAAAACAGAATTAACAGAAGAAAGGCAAAACCTTGCAGCCAACACTGTATATGTAAGTTATATGTGAAACATCTTATATAACCTCTTTTCAGTACAATCTTTAACAAATACAGTATTTATTCCTGGGCAGAAACCCTGTGATGCCTGTGCACAGAGTATCCACAGTAGGCTCAGCTGCTATGATGTTTTGGTGTAATTTCACCAAGCGGAATGGTCTTAATACAGACCTGGCCTGACTTACCTGCCCATGGCCAGTCTAGGAGGGAGCAAGGACTTGGACTCAAGGCTTCCAGTTGCTAATTTAGAGCTTTTGTCAGCAGCCAGCCTGTTTGTCTTAGGTGAACACACTCTTTCTAAATCTGTGAATCCACAACCTCACAATCAGGAGCTCTGCTTACTAGCACTTAAGGGAGTTTTTAATGAGCATCAGAAGCAGACATCAGATGATCATTTCTCATGGCCAGGTTGTTAGCAGAGAATTGCCTTACTTTTTTCAAAGTAATGGCAGGCTTTTGCAGTGTAACCTAGATGAAAATTGCCCATCATGAAAAGATGTGCTTAGCTCCTCTCTTGTTGGAAGAAAATAGGGAATTACTCAGACATGCCTCTTAGTTATGAGCAAGCATTAATAACATGCCTGGCATGGTACATCAGAAAGGGACAGACCAGGAAATAAGCTTCTAATTATCTATAGAATAAGTCCAGCCCAGCATGCTGTCTGGTCCTGAAATCTGAGATTTCTGTTTGTTGTATAAATAGCAAGATTTAAAAATGAAGAAGGAAAAATAATCCCCCCAAATTGTTGAAGTAGTCTCTTGCAGCAATGAGTTCCAGTGGTGCCTAATGCATAGTATAAAAGAGCATTTACTTCCCTTATGATTGCATTTCACTTAATGATTCCTTTGTTATTGTTATAAGAGGATAAATAAAACTACCCTCATCTTCTCTACAATTCTTTTTTATTTTTTGAAGCTTTTTCAGTCTCTTTGCATGGAAGTTTACCAGGTTTGTTATTTATGTTACCTGTTTTGATCTCATTCCTTGTTCTGCTGCGCTGAATAAAACCAGACACACTGTTCATTTCTGCAGAGAACCCAAAACACTTCCACTCCTTCCTTATTACTTCCACTTTAACGTTGTAGTAGGTGTTCATCATATTTCCTCCTGCATGGTAAGTGTGTACAATTTTTTGGGGTGGCATTTTATTTCCTAACATCTAGTCCAAGCGAACATGGAATTTATTTTCTCTCTGTTACAAGCAAGGAATGCATGCTAAAGTGCTTTAGGCTTGTAAGAATGGATTTGGACATCAGTTCCTACTAGTGTTAATGTAGATGAAGGGTCCAGATTCTTACACAAGCTTTTGAAGTCTCATCTGCAGCCTTTTAGCAGTGCACAAGTTAAAAAAGCTGCTTCTAAAAGGCATTTCTCTCTGATAACTGGCACGAGAGCTGCTGTGGCTCTGTTGGAGGGAGTTAGGATTTGGAGCAAGACTGCTGTACATTCCAGCCAGTGACTTCCCAGGAGGAAAACCGTGAAAGTGGAGACGCAGGCAGTTAGGGAAGGGATGGATCACTCTGTGGATGGCTCTCCCCTCTGTTTTTCACCAACAGTTTCTGTGATGGGGAAGAGAGAAGGAGCTCAATCAATCTGCAGTAACCCTGTAAGTTTCTGCAGACCTAAAAACTAGAGTTCACAAATGTTTGTGAATATAGCAGACTGGCTGAGGGAGGTGGTGACTTTCACTTCCAAGACACTATTTCACTTATACTGTAGGATCAGCTGTCTAAACAGGCTTAAGTTTAAGCTCCAAAATGCCTAGCTGAAGTGCTGTGGAGCATAAATCAGTAATTTATTTTGTTTAGAAATGTTATTCTGGTATCCCAGAACCAACTTGTAGCGTTTTACCAAATCCCTTGAGCACATGGGAATGTCCCATCCTAACACACCCCCAGCTGAGGAATCGGCCATCTCCCCAAGCATTTTAAAAGGAATCATGGATTGTACACTCTACACCATCCCTTTTGTGGAGGGTAGAGACTTTATAAATGAATAGCTGAAATTGTTCTAGCAAGGCAAAATGAGGAGCTTTCTGTCCTTTGCCTTTCTGCTCAATCTTTAAATAGATGATTTCAGGCTGTAAGGTAAGTGAATCCAGACTCCTCTAAATGTCAGCAACAGAAAAATCTGAGAGGTAATTTATATTGATCATTATTTGCTAGTGGAGGAAGAATTTGGATTTACTGTCCTCTTGTTAAGGATTCTGTTAACAACATCTAAGAGAAATGGCTCTAAAAAGCCTTTTTTTCTAACTCAGAAAATAGCCAGGGTGGGAACAGTATTGATTCTATAATGTTAAATAGCATTTGTCATCTTTGTCTTTGATTCTCTTCTCCATCTACCCGTTTCTGTGTAACACATCCAAAGCAGTAAATACCTGGAACCACATGATTGTGTAGTATTATGTTTTTTTCTTACAGTATTATATAGAATTAGGCCCCTGTTAGTGTTGGTCTTACAAAAGGAGGAGAAGTAATAAACGCATCAGTCATTCACTGATGAGAAACATATCTGTTCAAAATTCTGGATCCAGAACACACGCACGCACACACACACACACACACACACACAAACACACGCACAGAGTAAATAGCAGTGCATTTTGGTTCACTTCAATAAAGCGTACACGAAGGCTCTGGAGATTTATCCTGTTTATAGCAGCAGTTGCTGACCCTTTAAATCAAGTCTACTGCTTTAAAAGGGATCATAACCATTCAGGATTTAGGAAAAGTGCAGCTCTCCTCAGTCTCAGTTCTGTACTTTACCATCCTCTGTCTTTTGAGCTTTCAGTCAATAATGGTAATTTCTGTAGAAAGATGCTCTGAATGTTGCTTCTGGTTTCCAGAAATCATCCCCATTGTGAAAATATTGGTTAGCTAAATGCCAGGCATTGGTTTTAGCCCCATCTTAGTGCAGATTGAAGATCTGAACATGACACAGTAACTACCATTGTGTTTATACAACCTGTCTTATATGTAGATATAAAAGACCTCTACAGATCATTGCAAATTTAGCTCCCTTAATGATTTGTGAAATTTTGTCGGACCTGGTTTGCAAATTCAGCTCCATGTATTTTTGATTGGATAATTAGGAAAGATTTTGCCCTAGACACTAAAATCTACTAGCTGCTTTATCACTGGTGTGGGCAAAATGCCTTTAAACTTGTTTCTGTAGCCTTTTACCCCTGCTAAGTCCAGTCTTGAGAGTGAGAGATTGTTAGTATGGGGCTTCAGTAGACTTACAAGAAACAATCTCACGAGATAAAAAGAAAACGTGGAAAAAAACCAAACACCACAATTCGGGACATGATGCTGAGGATTCAGTATACATCCTTTTTCTCTCTTGAGTTAGCACCCCAGTTAGAAGCAGTGCAGCGCAGTGGTGGGCCAGATGGTTTGTTGCTGGAAATAATAAATTATTTAAAGAAAAATATAAAGAAAAAAACTCAAGGTCCTGAAAACTGGATTAGAGATCTTTTGTCTCTCTACAAAGTAATAGGAAGGGATTTGAAGCTTCTGAAGAGAATACAGCTTTTATGTTTATAAACAATGAACATTTATATAGCTATAGCAGTAAAATAGGCTGTTGAGAGAATGCTTTTGCGCAGTGCTGCTCTCACACCTTAGCAAAGATTTAAATGCTTTTATTATATGCAGATATATATATAATCCTAAGGAACCTGTGAAACAGGATGCTGGAATAACTGTGATTTTCAGAAGTGTGCTTCATAGAATCACGGAATGGTTTGGGTCAGAAGGGACCTTGAGGACCATCTAGTTCTAACACCCTGCCGTGGGCAGGGATACCTTCCTCTAGACCAGGTTGCTCCAAGCCCAGTCCAACTTGGCCTTGAACACTTCCAGTGATGGGGCAGCCACAGCATCTCTGGGCAACCTGTGCTAGGGCCTCACAAGGAGGAACTTCTGCCTAAGATGTCATCTCAGTCTCCCCTCTGTCAGGTTAAAGCCATTCCCCCTTGTTGAATCCCTACAGACCTTTGTCAGAAGTCCCTCTCCAGCTTCTCTGTAGGCGCACTTAAGGCATTTGAAGGGTGCTATAAAGCTATAAAAATGTATTTCATTTCTCTGTCTGGTGGTCCCTGGCAAAGTTTTGCTCTGGAATGTCACATATCCCATTCACTATATGAGGTAGAAATTATCTCCTTCTTCCTGTTTACCCAATTGAAACTGCGTTTGCAACTTCAGTTTTGAGGCTTTTGGCTTCATGGGACCATTTCCTTCCCATACTTTTAAATGCCAGTATTTTGTGGAATCAGATTTGTTTTGCCCATTGTCTGCTAAACTGCCGTTTTTATTACTGAAGCTAAGTTTAGATTCTAAATATTGCACTCCAGATGTGTTAATCAAAAATCTTTGCCAGTCTTAATTGCAGAAATATTTTCAAGATTCAATGCATATTTACTGCCAGAACAGTTACCGGATGTTTTTTCCAAATTCCTGTTTTGCAGACTAAATAGGATTTTGGTATTGCTAGTAAGCTGCAAAAGGTTTAGTCCCCTAGGTGATTTGTCCATGATCCAAGGATCCATGTGGAAATAATAGGCTGTGTCGACCTACAGTTTCCACCTTACATCAAACACCAGAAGGAATCACGTAGTCCCATGTAGGAAGGGACCTCAAGGATCATCTGGTCCAACCTTTCTAGGCAAAGCCTGACCTAGACTAGGTGGCCCAGCATCCTGTCTAGCTGAATCTTAACAATGTCCATCACTGGGGAGCCCACCACTGGAAAGATACCGATCCAGTTCCATTCTAGCCATTTAGGTATGGGGCCGCAATTACAAACAGGACGTGTCAGAAGTCAGATGCAGAATTGCAGCAAAATACTTGCTGTTAGGAACTTGAAGGAGACCAAACTCCAGGAAACAAAGGCGTGTGCAGCCAACTTTCTGTTATTGAAAGGGCATTGATGATAATTTCGTACATTGTCTGTTCTAGCATCAAAGTGCATTTTTAGGTGATAGCAGCAAGAAATTGAGTAGGGTTGATGCTTTTGCTCAGTAATGCTAAATTCAATTACGAACCTGATTGTGTAATAACCTCAAGTTCTGTAGTGCTTTGTGGTGCTTAAGTTGCTAAAAGGCTTAAAAGAAGCATTAGACTTCTCAGCTTTCTGTTCTTTTCCATGTAGGCACACTATCTTGAGTTAAATCTACCATGGTAAAATGTAATAAATAAAAGAGAATCTAAAAAGATGAATTACAGCTTTGAGAGACCAGAGGAGCTGCTTATCACAATGTTGTTAGTTCCTCTTTTGAAAATCAAGTATGTTGCAGTGAAGAGCGACGTCCTGAGTGGCAGGTTTTTCTGCTAGAAAGGCATGATGCGCACGTCAAGCTATGACACGTAGTGAAGAGCATTCTGTTTGCTAATTAGTCCTGTTGTCTGAGGTTCCATGGCACAACAGCTCCAGAAACGTGTTGCTGAGCCCTTCATATGGGAATTCTGTATTCTGAGCCATGTTGCAACTCCTGGCAGGAGACAGCAAAGTATGGCGAGATCTTCGATGAACAGTCTCACCTCCTTTAAAAACCAGCTGACAAAGGAATTACTGTTCCTCTCTTTCATACTCTTTTATCACTCTTTATGTTTTTAGTTGTTCAGTGTGTGATTTCATTATGCTACATTGCATACTCTTTAAGACAATTGTATTTACTGTTATTTTCAGGCTGGGGAAGGATACATATACCTGCCAAGAAAATACTTGCAAAATATTGCATGAGAGTGCTTGGCAGACTAGTCTGTTAAAAACTGTTTTTTAAGTTGAACCTTGCTTTGCAGAGTAGAAAACAGTGGCAGGAGGAATAAAGTAAAATTCTTCCTCAAAAGCACCTTGATAAATAAACTTCCCCACCTCAGTAAAGAAATCTGTTCCACCTGCATGGTCGATTACACTCTGCTTGCCAGCTCTAGTCACAAGTACTTCTTATTGCTTGGCTCATTGTTAGCAGTAGTTTCAGTGATAGTTAAGGAAAAGCAAGTCAGTCTGTTCTTTCATATGGTTTTTCAGAAGACATGACTTCGTGTGAACCTGTTAACACCAGTGAAACTCACAGCAGCATACTGCTGAAGGCAAAATTGTCTTGGTACTACTGTGATGCAAGAAGCTCAGGCTAAATATCAGTGCCCAGAGCTCTTTGTAGGCACGGCAAATAGGAAAAAGTAGCTTATTTTGAATTTGGCAGCTGAGCATTCTGTTCACTCCAGGAAAGTCTAAGCAGAGAGTATTTGCAGTTCTGTTACTGTACTGCTGTACCAAAGAAGTGAGAGCAAGGACTTGGAGGCACCTAGCCCCACAGTCTCACTTCCTTTTCATAACATATGGCGATAGTCATGACTAAATTTGTTGGAAAATCTAGGGGATATGCAGGAAGGGACTCAGTAATGAGTTAAAAATAAACTGTAGAATATAATCTCATGTAAATAAACACACTGAAGTACAGAGCAGAGGCATGAAAAGTTTGTAATGTCTGGATTTTTGTTTTTCTTCCAGCTCATTCAGACAAACAAATTGAAACATTATCCCAGCATCCATGGAGACTTTAGCAATGACTTCAAACAGCCATGTGTTGTTTTCACTGGACATCCATCTCTTAGATTTGGGGATGTGGTTCATTTCATGGAGTTATGGGGGAAATCTAGCTTGAACACTGTTATATTCACAGGTAAGTAAAATGCAGATATCATTATCAAATTAACAAGAGATTGCACACTCCTGTTAAGTGTGGCCACATCCTAAGGGTTTTACTCATTTGTTCTGGGGCAGAAGTTTATGAGTTTAGTAGGAGATCATCTAAATTAAGACCCCAGGATTGTCTGTAGGGAGAAACTTAATTATTGTGCCATTTAATTCATTTTAGCCCTGCAGAGCCACCTTTGCCATGCAAAGCTCATTCCCGCCATTTGTAAGTAAAATCTCTGTTATGCACAGCAGTAAAATGCCTACAGGAAATTAATTTTTGTATTGAAAGTGGCTGGCTGCAAGTCAAACCCAGGCAAGACCTAATTGGTACTGGTGAGAAAGGAGGAGCACTTCTCCATGTTTCATTGGAATCACAAACCTTTCTTCATCCCTCCTCCTGCCCTTTCACCAAAACCTCAGGCAATCAGACAGTTTGTTTTATAGCTGTTACCAGTCACTTCTGACCTTCAAGGTAGTTTCAGGAGATACGCCCCAATTAAAGTAATTGGTAACATTGCAGTATAGATACGCATTGTCTTAGAAATAGGGAATTCTGCTCCAGAATGGAATCCAGCTGGGACTTCAGTTAAAACCAGGGTGCGCACACCCTTTGCTGGGTTGTATATTTCAGGAATCCCTAGGAAATAGGTGGCATTAATCATGTTCCGATTGTACTACTCACCATCAGTGGGGATGTCAGAAACTGGCCTCTAGTGGAAAGAACTCTTATTTTGTGCCTTCTTGTAGGGAGAGGTAATTGACCTTTCCTTCTGTGAAATAAGGAAATAAAGGAGGCTTCTATTAAAACATGGTCCCGGAAAGTTGTTACGGCATCTGAATGGTCATCGTAACAGATGCATATGGTCATGGTCTTTTGAGATTTATTCTACTTTATACTTCAAATGGAGCTGTAGATGAGATCTGCTTTGGTTGTGATGACCTTGGAGTGCGCAGTGATTCCAGGTTCTTGTGATGGTTTTATTTCCTAATTTCATCTTTCCATGGTTTTTGGACTCTGTGTGTACGCATACCCCCTCAGTGATATGTTCCTAATTCCTTATGCCTGTCTCAACTGGAACAAAGACACATGGTTTAGCAGTGGACTTGGCAGTGTTTGGTGTACGGTTGGGGTCTTTAACAATCTAAATGATTGTGGTTAGTGTCTACAGAAGTTCCTAACAGATTAAATTCTTCTGTTCTCAGTAACTCAAGTGGAAATCTGAAGCACCTCCATCAATGCCCAAGATTTATTTTATTTTATTTTGTAGCTTCTCCTGTTTTAAGATAAAATGTCTTGTAATTATGAAAGAACTGTGGTCCATTGAAGCAGTGTGTGATAGCAGATGATGTTCAGGCTTTTCCTGTGAAAGACTCCTAGCTTCTAGTAATTGGGACCTTTAAACTACAGGCCATCCAGTGTTGTTAATGATGACACTGCTTGTTCAGTCTGCAGGAGATAGGTAGTCTCCACCTTTCCAATTTGTAATGTAAAAAGCAACTATGAGAGAATATAGACTAAAACAGCAGCTGCAGCCAATAGACAGGACACCAGCTGTGAGCAAGCCATAGTGCTGCTCTACTTGCTTGTGTTATCTGCAAATGTTACTGCTGAAGCAGTATTGAATAGATTATTGATTAAAAATACTGAATGCCACTAAGCCACAAAGAAATTCTAGAAGAAAGCACAGTAGAAGGAAGTCTGCTTCTTCCTCTCTCTCCAGTTACAACAGTGCTGTAAAAACTAACACCCTAGGAGATCTTAAAAACAGTTCATGCATGCCACATCAGTGCAGTACAGTGGAAGATTTTATAACACAGTAGTAAATCAGATGTCTTGGTGGGTGGGGAAGCTAAATACCTGTAATTCTGTCAGAAGAAGTCAGTATGTGTCCTTGACAAGCTCTGTCTTCCATCACACAGGTGAGTTTTGGTTTCTTGGTAGTTTCAGATCAGCTATTTCTTGTATGTCGCATGAGCTCATTGTGCGACTAGCTCAAGTTATGTTTTTAATAACTTCTAAATCTTCAAAATCCTGAGTTAGAGTTCCTTCACTAGAATTCCTCACTTTTCCAAGGCTTTTACATTCTTAGTAGTTGTTCAGAGAGACTACAGACTGGATGCTATTTTGGATTTTTAGATCAAAAGATTCACATCTCTACATTATCTGATCCTAAAGATTCAAAAATACTTATTCTGAATAGACTAAGTGGCATTATCAGGTACAAACAGTTAAATCCCTGTGCCATCCACATCACCAGAGAGGCTGGAAAACCTCTCTTCTAATGACTTTTTAAACTTACTATTTGCACTTTCATTGTACAACTGTAGCGGAGGACCTCCCACGACTGACTTAAGTTTTCTGATTTTCCCCAATAAGTTTAAAATGTCTTCTGATTTAACCCTAATTGACCACTGATCATTCTTCAGTGAATACCTTCTCAGTATTCTTATTTTTAAGCTTCCATTCATTGCAATTAAACTATACTGCCATTAGCTCCCATTTTCTGCATTGATATTTTTAGGCTTTGTTTCACTGCCACTAATACATCTGCTTTTAACTAGCGTGGCTTTTTGCCCAGTATAATTTTTATTTCATGTTTGTGGATTCATGGCTTTTTGGGCATCTAGTAAGATGTTCTTGTACAACTATCATTTCTTGTTAATATTTCTCACTTTGATGTGCTCAGGAAGTCATTCTGACAGCTGCTTTAAACTTGGGAAAATTATCCCTTTGACAGTTCCAAACCTATGTATCATTGCCTGATGCTATATTCTGTTCTCACAGGGTAAATATAACCACATCGTGATCACTGGGACTTAGCCAGCAGCAGATTTTTAGGTAGCAATTAACTTGTCTTTTTCAGTAGAATGAGGTCCAATATTGAATGTTGGATGCTGTGCTGGGTGCTGAACTTCCTGTGGTAAAGTTTTAAAGACACTTTTTCTTGCTGTTTACATGAGAAATCCAGCCAGTGCTCTCATCAGAGTGATATAAAACTGCAGAAGATGGCTGTCTAAATCTAGACTGAAGTCTCTGTATTTAAATGTCCTTTTTCTTCATCCTTTTGCACAGCCTGAGCAGATACCAGAGAAATACCTTATACTGTTTTCTGGCAAGGCTTGGTGCTTTGCAACTGTGCTTTGCTCTGCGGGTTGCTCTTTGAGACCCTGGGGTGTGGAATAGTCTAGTAGATAAGTCTTTCATGCATCTAGTAGATGTCTTTCTCATTCTGTACTATCCAGGCTAATTCCAGTCTTTCTACCTCTAGCATTCCCTTTATGTGATCTATCTCACTATTTCCAGGTAAATAGTGGTGGCATAAATTTTTCCACACCATTAGTGGCCCCCAGCATCAAGCAGCTACATATATCTTATAGTGTGTCACCTATGGGACCTATGTTTTCCTTCATAAAAAAAAAATAGTATTTCTCTGTAGTATTCTCAATGTTGTATTACTGTCTTTGTAAGTAAAAGTCAATTCAGTGCATGACTTTTCCCTTTCAAACCTCTAATCTGATTTTTAAAAGCCAATAATAAAAGTACAAACAGAAGTTGAGACTTGCTAGGTCTAATAAAGATAACAACTAATAAAAGCCTTATCTCCTTCCGAGTAGCCCCTACCAAAGGCAACCTTCATTTCATACCGGCCTGAGCTAGAACTGCGCTGCTGGCATGATTGTAAAAAACCTCAGATGTCTGCCCTTTGACAGGAGGGCTCCCTGCAGATTCTCTAGGGTTATGTTAACATTTGGACTTTTAGACCCTTGTTTTTCTTCTAGTTTAAACCTGGCACTTTGTTCAGAAATAAATAAAAAAATATGTATATGTGCTGTACGGGAAAAAAGGAGTTGGGAGGCAATGTGCCTGCAGCAGAGAACATTGGCATACCTTCATCAAGCTATGATCTTTACACTGCTTTTTTGTCACTGTGAAAAACAAGCTGACATTTGTGTTAGCTTATGATACCCAAAATGTCTATTTCTTGCCTTCTTTTACAGGATCTGATTAAAAATAAGAGGTGATGTTTTTGTCGTCATTAAATTTGTTATAAAAATCATGCAATAATGTGTTCAAATGAAATAGTATTGCTCTGTTGCTTGATTAAGGTAAGACTAATTCTAGGCATAATTTTCATCAAATTAACTGAAAATAACGGGTGGGGGAAGGAAGAAGGAAAGAGAAATCTGAAACAGAATTAACATTGCAGAACAACAGTTTGTCTAGACTAGAATGTGGAATCAGAGAGGAACTGCACCATCTTTGTTTTTAATAGGCATTCAGTGTTTTCAACATTTCTCTTTTCAGAACCTGATTTCTCTTACCTGGATGCCCTGGCTCCTTATCAACCTTTGGCGATGAAATGTGTTTACTGTCCCATTGACACAAGACTGAATTTTATTCAGGTGTCTAAATTACTCAAAGAAGTTCAGGTAATTAATTTTCTGTTGCCTTTTTTTAATGTTTCTTCACACACCTGAAACAAATAGGTCAGTTGTGAACAGCTCTCACATTAAACGACAACAAAATCTAGACAACAGCCAGATTCTTTTTTCCATGAGAGAGCACATGGCTTTGAGCTCTCCTTTATCATCCTGCTCCAAAATGAGAATGACATGACTGCCAGTCTGCACAGAGTGGCTGGAAGATCCCTAAAAGCTTAAAGTGCAGAGCAAATGGTGTGTAGATGCCTTTCTTCCTTTGTAGGTATATGTAGTCATAATAACTTTTTTCCCTTGGTTCTTGTTTGTTGAATAGGCCTGGCTGAGACTAATATAAAGGGTACAAGTCCTGAGTATTCTCAACACCTTCAGCTTTAACCATTTCCTCTGCTCTTTATCCTGCAGTTGCTGCTTGCCTTGGTCCTGGCACTGCTGTTCTCGGGTTTCACTCTCACATTTCTTCCGAATCCACTACTGTCCTTACTCCATTGGCAAAATCCAGACTTCTATCTAGGAAGAAGATCAGAGCATTCATGCAGTCTGTGCTCTCCCCCTTTGACTCATTTTTAGTGGTTTCTCGTCAACCATGCCGTTTGTTTCTACTGAAATATGCTTTCTGACTCATGACATAATACCCCCTTTTTTTTTCTTGGCTGAGCTTTTCCCTTCATTCTATCTTCAACTTGTTGAACACAAAAATACATATTCTTCCAAACCATTTAACAATGTCTGGATCACTATATCTTACTGTTCTGTGACCTGGCTTATCATCGCACAACCGGTAACAATTGCCACTCCCTGTTTTTTGGACAAGCATCTCCTTCCATGTTACTGCTGAAGTATAATGCTGTTTCCAAAACAGTTTGCAGAAACACTGTCTTGTCTTTTGGCTTCCTTATATCATGCAGTGATCCTTGTGGCAACCAGCCTATTTATGCTTTGTTAATATACTGCTGACAGGTCATAAAAACTCAGAATTTATTGTGCTAACTTTTTTGCAGCCTTGCATGTTGATGCATCTGCCTCACTCCATGCCATTATACAATGGTCTTCCCCTCTACTGTCCTTTTCTCCCAATATAGATGACAAGAATTCGGAAGAAAAAGCTATTGAATATTCTTTCTTTTCTCCCTATGGCAGTTGACAAGACTGCTGATACCGAAGTGGTGATTAAAGATACAAATGTAGGCCTTGTTACTCTGGACACTGTTGTATATAAAGCAAAGACTGCCTGCGTCTTAACAGCTTGTTCCAATACTGACTGGATCTTCTGGGTTGCATCTTTTGGATGTTTTTTTCATGCAGATCAAGTAGCTTGCTAACCACAACCTGCAAACCTCCGTATGGTAGTAATTACTGCTGTAGGGCAGCACACAAAATCAGCCGAACATTTTTGTAAGTCACCACATTCTTTTCCAGCCTCTCCATGTTGTTTGCCCAGAGCAGTACACTCAGCCACCACCCACCCAGTCTCATCGCACAGATCTGATGATAGACTGTCAGCCTCCACCGATGTCCTACCGCAGAGCAGAGGTGCTGACCCTTCCATACAAGCGGCGCTATGAGAAGATTGAAATCATGCCGGAAGTAAGTAGCAAAAGTGGGGAAAAAGATGGTGGCTTCTTGCTCATATAGTCAAATTCAAGCTGTTGCTTCAGTAGCTCCTTTGACTGATATCTTGGGGCTGTCATTTACTGTTGATTATGATCACATAAGGCACTTTCTATCAAATGGATGGCTAAGAAAGAAGCATTTCTGAGGGAGAATTTCCCTGTGTAAACTACAGGGGAGTTGTGGGCAAGCAAAAGTGTGTTCAGGTTAATTGTCCTGTGGAAGGAGACATCGCATCTGTCCCATGGAGACAGGCTGAGAGAGCAGTGCTTGTTCAGCCTGGAGAAGAGAAGGCTCCATGGAGACCTTAGAGCAGCTTCCAGTGCTTAAAGGGGCCAACAAGAAAGCAGGAGAGGGGCTTTTGACGAGGGCCTGTAGGTATAGGACAAGGGGAAATTGCTTTAAACTGACAGAGGGGTGATTGAGATGAGATTTTAGGAAGAAATTGTTTCCTGTGAGGGTGCTGAGGCCCTGGCACAGGGTGCCCAGAGAAGCTGTGGCTGCCCCATCTCTGCAAGTGTTGAAGGCCAGGTTGGATGAGGGTTTGAGCAGCCTGGTCTAATGGAAGGTGTCCCTGGCCGGAGCAGGGGGTTGGAACTAGGTGGTCTTCTGACCCAATCTATTCAGTGATTCTTTGATACAAAACAAAGGGCAATCTCTGCTAGCCATCTGTGAGGCAAGCCAGTCATCTCCAGTTTAAATATGAGTAAGTTGAGGCACTACAGTTTGAATTAGTGGCCCAGAGCCATGGTTGGGATCCCAAGAGTCTGAGAGTTCATAGCTAGGAGTTGTCTTTCTCCTTCCTTAGCTGTACCTGCCATGGGAAATAGCTTTTCTCCTGAGGAGCAGTATTCGGTCATATGTTAATAGCTTTTCTCCTGAGGAGCAGTATTCAGTCATATGTTAAAGGCAGTAGTGAAATGATTCATTTGGATTACAGCAGTTTCAAGAAACGGTTAATTCCTACAGTCTGTTCAAGTCCAGCAGGTTAATTGGTTGCTTGTAGCTCTCTGTACTGTGGACTGCTTATTCCTGCAACATCTATTAATAATTTATTAACCCCATAAGTCAAATATAAATGTGTACATAATACAAAGGGTAACCCATATTCTAATAGACATGATCTTAAAATATTTTTTGGACAGTCCAGTCGACACAAATGTGTCCTTGGATTGAAGGTCACAGTGGCATTTTACAAATAGGCATTACTGCCCTTTGGAAACTGTTGAATATGTAAGTCTACTTTTCATCAGAGATTAGAGGAAGTGCCCTTAGTTAAGCCAAACATTGATACACAACTGGTACTCCCCTAATGACATCCCTCCTCCAGTTTGCAGCACCCATTCCTACCATTTCATGTGTGTCTTCTTTGTGCATCAGTTCTGTAAGGAGCCTTCCCAGCCCACTAGTTAGCGAACTGCCAGAAACAAGGAGGGATTATTTAATTAGAAAATATACTTGGATGCAACTCCATCATGGCACGTATATTTAATTGTTTTGGAAATTTGCATATTTATTGGATCCTATTAAACCTAAGAGTATCAAAACGTGGCTTCCATTCACCAGCATGACCAAAGCAAATCTTACATTCTGAGTGCAGAGAGCCAGCACATGGCTTACCTATTATTTAGATTCCACTGAAGCTTTGGGTTGTCCCCTGAACTGTGAGGGTGAGTGAGCTTTTGTATGTGAGCCTATCCCTGGTGTCAGTCCTATGAAGAGGGTGAGTACCAGCTTTCCCTGCAAACAGAATGCAAATAAGCACAGGTGCTACAGATGAATATTCATCAACCCTCAGGCATTTTGAAGTTCCTATCAAGGGGGAGGGTTGTCTAAAAGCATAGCTGGTCTATGGGAATGGCAGGTTCAGTTTCTTGCTCTGTCAGAGTCTTCCTGTATGATCAGCGCAAAGTCTAAACAACAAAATGCAGCTCACATTGGAAAAGACACCAAAGACTGCATAGTTCCTTGGTAAAGCTTCGTAATCCAAAGGCTCATGTGGCTAAACTGTGTCAGAAAACAAGTCAGTGTTGCTCTAGTTGGCTTGGCTGTTGGCCGCAAGGTCCCTTACACTTGAGGCTCAAGAGGCCATGTGGATTCAGCCTCATTGGCAGCTGTTAATGTGAAAATGCTTTCAATTTCTCAAGCCTAATCTCCAGTAGTTTTTAGGTGCTGTCTGTCACTGAAATGAATGGATTTCGCCTATACTTCTAGGTAAAAGCAGTGCATAGAAATAAGAGCACTTCCCAAAACTACTGGGATGTTGGAGGGAGAGTGTGATGTTCACCAGCCTGGGAATTGGCAGCAAAGAAGCACACAGAAGATGAGAGCTGGTTTCTATTGCAATCACTCTTCTCTTGGAGAGTTCGAGCAGAAAGCTGCAGACAGGAATGTTGACAGAAATGTCCCTTTTTCCCTCTAACAAAGAACATCAAATTCTGTTCACTCAGAAGTCCTAATTTCACAGTTATCTGCGCTCAGGGAGTAGAAACGCTAAGTGATTTTCCACATCCAGGTATTCTCTCTGGTTCCAAAGCTGAACTTACCAACTTGTTACAAAAAGCCACTTGGTACGTATTGACACTAGTGAAAAGATTTTTTTTTAATATGATACAAAAAATTAGGTATACCAGATAATCTCTGGGACTTTCAGGAAAGCTGTTGTCCTTCCCCACTGGTGATAGGTATATAGTGTTTGCTTGCCTTAGTGAGTTGAGAGTTAGACCTTGCTAGAGGTTAGGATCTTGCTGGAGAAATAACAATGCCAACTTCATAGTGATTGCAGACTGCATCTCCAGGACAATCTGTTTCAGCATGTCTTCATCACAGCACCATGGGAGGCCAGTTTTTGCTTCCAGCTTGACCTGCAGAGCAGTGGTAAAGTATGGGAGGGATGGTACATTGTCTCCCACTCTCTGTGACTTTGGTCTTTGAGTCTTAGCAGCATAGTGTCACTATGTCTTCTCTCCTAGTCTGTGTAAACCAGTTACAACAGTCAATCCCAAAGAATCATTGTTTGGTTTTGAAATAAATGGGAGCAGATGCCTGTATTTCCTTTGATGTTAAACCCCCTTAAATAAGAACCTTACCTCCTGTCATGGTCTAGTAATTTTTATATGCCATCTGCGTGGATTGCCTCATTCCCTTTCCCAGCAGAAGAGCCCTGTCTGTCTGTCCTGTTGTGCAGAGAGGTTGTTAGGACATTAGTTTTTTGAGGCTGATGCAAATGGTTGGTTTCAGACAGGGCTTTCACAGTGGGGCAAAGAATGGTTGTAACTTTGCCTTCTGCTGTGTGTGTTGTGCAGTACAGTTTTGCAGATATGATTGATGAGGCTCACTGGTGGGGAATCTTTGCTGCCTAATGTCTCATTTGCAGTAGTCTCATCCAGTACCTGGATATATAGGAATTTCTATACTACAAGGAAAGGGCATTTTTTTCACATGGGCTACCATTAGCTCTGGAGTTCTGTGAAGGCTCAAGTAGCAATTGGAAGGGGTGTTTTTTAGCTCCTAGCAAACCTTGCAAAGGCTTGTTATTTGTCAAAACTATGTTAGCCAAAAATGCAATGATGAAATTTACCCTGGGAAAAAAAGTAATTGCTACATGAGCTGCAGGGCTGGGACTTGTGTCTAAAGTACAGCTCAAAGCCTCTTAAAAGAATGTCTACTTCAGTGAAGCCCTGATCAGGGCCCTCTCCTAACACCCACAGCCCTTTGTCAGACATGGACATGTGCTCAAACTTCCGACTGGATTCTTAAAGCTTTTGAAAATCAAACAGTTGTCTCAAAGTGGGTTTCAGTCAGTACAGACTGATGATATGGCAGTGTGAAAGTTCCTTTCCAAAACTGTTATAGTGGTTCATATTCTGGCCTGTCAGACTAGGGTAAATTTATATTGCTGGAGCTTGTCTACATTTCAGTCACTTCACCAAAGAGCAAAGTCAGGTCAAGCAGGACTGTTGTATGTTAATGAGATTTACACTTGGAGCAGCTTTTGTTTAGAGTGAGGTTTTAGCAGTCTCAAGGCACCAGGCTGGAATGGCTCTCAGAGGGATTGTGGAAACCTTTACACTTAAACTAATTTGTTCTTCTTGGCATCTGCTTTTCACTTTAAAAAATAATAAAGAAAAAGACTGCTTCCTGGAAATTGGCTAGGCATTGTCTATTCACAGGAGAATGATGGGAAAATGGAAAACACCTTCTGGAGCAAACAGATAAATTAAACAGTAGTGTTTGAGCAAATAATGTGCCTCCAGTTTAATTACAGCTGAACAATGGTGTGGATCACTTGATTTCAGCAGCAGACTGACTTCAGTGAGGCCTTTGTGGTTTAAAATACTCTATTTGCAAGTTCTTTAGAACACAGACCAGTATAGGAGAGTGTGAATGTGCAATGCACAGCCTGTCATGAAGTGAAATTATAAAGGACTATTGCAGAGAATTGGCAGCCTGTTAGAATGATGTAGCTTTCACGCCACCCTACCTTTCTCTTGTTCTGACTTATCTTTCTACATTGGATCTTGCCGGTTCCTTTTTTGAGAGAAAGAAAGGCAAAACACAGCTTTCATCTTTCCCCTCCAACTTCCTTCATGTTTCAGGGACTGAAGACTTTTAATTTTTGTCTTTCTGCTAACCCTCAACTTATTTTGGTGACCCCACATTATTCAGTCTCCTGATCTCTCTGTTCCTTTTCTTCTGACTATTCTCCCTTATATAAAGATTCCATAGTCTTACTATAAAGTAAATGAAATGTAACCCACCTGCTTGCTTCTGCTGCTATCATTCCTCCCTTCAGCTCCCAGCTTGCTGAGTCCACTGATTGTAAAATTGCCTGGGGTCCCTCCCTCATTCTTGAGTTTGATTTCACCTTTTGACGTTCTACGAAAACTACTCTTGTCCCAGCTTTTACCAACCTTTTCATAGACACAGCCATAGCAACTGAAGTCTGCTGTCTTCTGTTTTGTCATTGGTGCTCAATGCAATCAGCTGTTCTGCTCTTCTTATAAATGTCTCTCACCTCACTCCCATGTTTCTTCTGCTTGATCATTCAGCCTTCCATGCTTCTGCAGAGAATTCTCCTCCCTCCTCCCCTCTTTTGTTTGCTTTGAACGTGCTACCCCTCGTTTCCTTTACTTTTTTTTTCCATTTTGTTGTTGTTGTTTCTTCTGTACCTTTTCTCTGGTTGGTCTTACTCATGTGTTGCCCTATTTAGACTGATGAAACTCGGATCTGTTTTTCTGCTCCCAGCCTGCCTTTGCCTGCCCATATAAATATGTAGGTTTGTTTCTCCCTTATTTTTGATGTCTGACTGTAAGATAACGCTCTTTTCTAGCCACACACCTTTCCCCAGTCAGCTTCAACAATATCACGTTCTGACTTGACATTCTGACCCATAAACTGATTACTGGGTTTTCTTTTATATTTTGGTTGATGCCCTTTTCGTATCTTTCAAATTACTCATCTTTTGCATCTATAAGCTGCTTGCCTTTACTTTGAAGATGTTTATGTCCTTGCTTCCCCTACCTGTCATTCAAGTTTGAGGCATATTTCTGCTTCAGCTGGTTCTGGCTTCCACCGTCCTCTTGTACATTCCTCAAACAACTGTTTCCTGCCTGCTCCCAGGCTATGCAGCACGCTGGGGAAGAGCTTCATTAAACAGCCACAAATCTACTTCGTTACACTTCTTAAATACCTTCGTAAAGCTATCTCTTGGCACAGGATTGGCAAAAAGCCAATACTACCTAGCTTTAGTACTGAGACTGCCACTTATGTTCCCACCCAGGATTATTTCTTGTTGGTTGGTCAGTATGTATATTTCTGTTTGAATTTCCAGGCTTCAGCACATTGATCAGGAGCCCTGGTCCATTATTTGAACATGGAACATGTACATGGAAAAGTAGAGATTTTGTTATTTAGTAGAGGTTTTGGTATTTTGTTGCTCAAAACTGTAGAACTACCCCTTCAGCTTGTTTTATTTCTCCGCTGGATATTGGCTCTATGGAAGAGTAAATCTAAGATGCAAACAATAGTATCAAAACTTCAGATATTTATGGCATGATTCTTCATCCACTGAAGTTAATGAGACTGTAAAATCTGCTCCAGAGAGAATTGTAGCAGACCCACAGAGACTGAAAGATCTATTAAGTTAGGGTTAGTTTAGCAACTTAATCATCCCATTTAAAACACTAGGATTCTGTAAAATGTGAGGCTGGAGCTCCAACAAGACATGACTTGGATCACCCACTAATGATTATATCAATGCCCTAAGTTCTCAGATGTTTATTCTTCTCTGTTGGAAATATCCTTGTTCCTTGAAGTCTCATTACAAAAATTCCTCAAATTCGTTGTGCTGCACGGTGGCCTGCAGAATACTTGTGCCTTGTTTAATATGCTAGCTGGTCATGAATGCTTACTCCACAGGCATATTTAAATCTTTAGACTTTTCCCCTTCAGTGCATGTGTTTGACTGCGTATCTGTTTGTTTCCTCTGCAGGATCCGATACTTGCAGACTTTCTGCACGCAGACTCTGGCTGATTTAGCAGATGGTACAAAGCCAAGGCTGAATCTGTTTGAGAGTTCTGCCCACACCATAACCTCTTGTGCATTTCTGTGTGTGGTTTCAAGTGACAACATAGCTCCTGATACTTAAATAGTGAACGGATAAGAAGAGGCAGGGAGGTAGGAGGTGAGGTAAATTGCCTTCCTTTCCTAACATTGCTATCCAAATATAGTGACAGGATGAAGAGCATGTTTTTTCTTCTGTTTATAAGACTGACTATACAGGTCAACCCTGCTTGTGAAAGGGCTATTTCACAGCTTTTGAGCATGTGGAATATTTGGTCACTCTTTTCCTATTAAAGGTGAACTGGGAAGATGCTTTTCTGCATTCAGAAACTGGATTTGATGTGTATGAGGAGCAAGGTGAGTGGAGAGATGGAGGATGAGGCAGGTTGTTTTCTGTTCAGATTTTGCTGAGGACTACTTACTGTAAAATTCTCTGTGAATCTGTTCCCTGGGCCCTGGTGGACTCCCTCTGAAGGCAGGCAGATCTCAAAATCTTGAGGATTTTTCTCTAATAAATGGGAGAGAATATTTTTCTGTCACATGCGAATTGCATCTTTTTTAAGGGCTAGGATCTGGCTGAGAATCTCTCTGTACCTGGCAAGCTCCGAGGCTGTAAGCAATCATTTCTACCTGGAAATGGAAGTGCCCTCATGGGTTACGTGTCCAGAACCCAGCTGCAGTTAGTAATAGTGTTTATAATGTGCCTCAAAAAATGTTAGGCACCAGCTTCAAAGTATGAAGGCTTTTGCCCCTGCTGTTCCCATTAGAATGCTGTTCAAACCCCCACAGTCTCTGATGGATAGAAACATCCTAATTTCCTGCTTACGCTTATTCATGGCTGTTCTGCACATACTTATCTCAACATCATGTTTTAGCATAAATAGATTTTCCCTTTTGTTGGTATTTTCCCTGTGGTGTTTATGTAATCAAATTCTCCTTTTTGCTTTCTTTTTGCCAGGCTAAACAAGCAAAGATATTTAGTTTCCCCTTACAAGACAGATTTCCTGCTCTAATCTACCCTTCAGAATATCTTACTTGAACTTAAATTGCCCACGATTTACCAGTAGTTCAGATGAGATCTTGCTGGGCCCCATATAATAGCAGTAGCTCCTCTCTGCTAGAGTTACCTGGTATTTTCTGGAGCTGCATTTTGTTTTTTCATGGCTGTGTCACATTTGTGACTCTCAGTACTCATGGGATGAGCTAATACTCCTGGACTCTTCACCTCTGTCATTTCCAGGAGCTGCCAGCTCACAGCAGAAATTCTCAGTATTAACCCAATCCCTGGCCTTGTATTTCACACTATTGAATTTCATCTTGGCTTTCTCACTCCGGTTCTTGAGGTCATCTAGTTCTTCCTCTGTGATAGTCTGATCTTTCTTTCTGTTGAGGGTGCCTCTACAAACTTCAGTGGGGCCTTCTGAACACTCTCTTCATTCTGTATTGAGTCATTTATAAAAATTGTATGGGAGTAGGCTCAAGACTCTAGGAATATCTTTGCTTTAGCCAGTGCTTTTCCTACCTCAGGGCTGCTGTGGAAATCCAGTTTGCAATTTCCCATGTGGTACCTTGGTAGTGCTTCATGAACTACGGACTGGGGCTGCCCCAATTCTCTCGGTAGTTGTCCTAGCAGAGGAAGCTCTTGTGTTAGTCACATGTGATCAACTATTGATGATATTTAACATTTTTTCTTCGTTTACTTTATTACTACAGTAAAGCAGCATTAGTAATGGACCCCTTAGTATAATTTCTAAGTTCTGTGTATTGCACAAGCACTGAACAGAACTGGTCCCTGCTACAAGGAATGAATTACAACTCTATTCTTTATTTTCTCTAAGGACTTTCAATGTGTTGAGTTCATAATGGGTCTGTTCTACCCAGTGGTTTCACAGCTCTGTTTCATGTCTTTGATTTCTCTGGTTTGATCCAGAATTGCAACTCTGGCTTCTAGCTCTAATGCAGAGTTCATACATTTAGGCACAGTGTACAGATATGGAAAATACACATGTAACGTTGATGTAAAACCTAGCTGTGTCCATTTCTAAATACACATGCTATAATCTAGTTTATACATCAGTGAATTTCAGATCTTAAAGGTTAAGGAGATTTTAATGCTAAGTTTTGCTGTGCCCCTGGCTGTTCCCCTTTGCTCCAGTCCTAGAAGGTGAAGGTCTGGCTCATCTCACTCAACTCAGACTTTGCCTCTCCTTGCTGGGTCAGCCTTCCTACCATAATGCTATTGCACTTATAAAACTTGGAAGTGAAGAAGGAAAAGGGAGGAGTTTGGAGAGGTGTCCCAAATATCTAGGAATAAGTCACTGGTAGTCACTACTGCAGCTTGGATGTTAAAATGCTGACTGGTGTATGTCTGTCCCTGGGAAAATCATTCACAAGACCAAGACCATGTGTGCTAAAATTCCGGTCCTCTCCTGATTTTATTCACTGATTATTCAGCCTCAGGGTTTGGTTTTTTTTCCCCTCTTAAGAGTTTCAGCTCCTATCCTTGGTTATTGTTCATCCCTTAATTACCAACAGGAGGATTTTGGGCTGGTGACTGAAGACAGCATGTGACCTTAATCCCAGGGAGAGTTGTCCCTAGTGAAGGCTTAGTAGAGACTTCGGAGAAACCTAACACTTGTACTTTGTTCTTCTTTATAAATAACTATTGCTTGCCCAACAGAGGTGTTTGGGCTTACCTAGTATGCGTCAGATCTCATTTTGTTGTGTAAAATGCAATTGTAGACAAAAAATTCAACTGCAGTTTACGTTAAAAATGTCCTTGCTTTGTAAGAGCGTAGATGGACAGCCCTGATCACAGGAGCAGCACATCCCAAGCTGACTCTTCTCTCCCTCGGTCCTTAGAAGGTTCACATCAACACTTGCAGTTTCAGACTACTGAGAGTCAATGACTTAGGTTTTGGTTGGTGCCTGTTTTAAACTTCCCTTAACAGGAAGGATTGAAAAAATGAAATACACAGTGCACATACACAGACAGGGAACTGTTAAGTTTGTCTTAAGGCAGTCCAAGTGCCCATCCCCAGGCAGGGAACTGATTAATGTGATGTTAGTTCTCAGTGCTTTGTGCCTCTGCTTTCATGACTTTCCTGATGCTAGCATGTGGTGTTAGACTTGTGATAATGACTGGAAGGAAGACACATTTATTCTTGCATAGTGGGGGGCTTTTCAGTCTCTCAGACAAAGGCATAACAAGATCCAGAAACTGAAAGTTGGACAAATTCAACCTTGAAATAAGACACAGTTTCCTAGCTGCAGGGAAAATTGAAACTTGGAGCAGCTTGTGTCAGGAAATGGTGAAGTTGCCATTGCTTGGAATATAGACAAGATTTGCTGTCTTTCTGAAAATGGTTTCTTTAATCCGGCATTTTGGAAGAGTTCTGTGATCTGTGTGTGTAGGAGATCAGTTGAAGGGAGTATATCACTGCTGTCTGGTCTTGGTAGGTGAATTACTGGATATGATTAAATGACCTTTTTGGTTTGGGTCAGTGAACTTCTATAATAAGAGAATCGGCCACGACATGGAGGGGGCTGTGAGATAAAGCAGTATCTTAGAGAAAATAAAGATTAACATCTGCCTTACTGTCTGACTTCTAATAATTAAAGTGTTGCTATTCACCAGCTGTGTGGTTAAAAGCTATATAAATGTTAATAACAAAAGTATTTCAGTAGCAGAAGAGGATTCTAAGCAGAGCTCTGTTTTTTAAGGGTCTTTCTCTTTTCAGTGTTTGTCACTGTGCCATGTATTCTTTAGAGCCCACTTCGTATTGATCCTCCTCTGGAAGGTGGTGGGAATGGAAAGTGCCTTCCACCACTTCAAAGGGCAGCATATCACAGTGCTGCAAGTGTTGCTATTTTTAGGTCCCAAGGGAAATCTGAAGCAATGATTATCATTATATTTTCGTTCTCTTAGCCTTCAACAATAAATTGTAAAGGCTGTGTTCAAACTGCTGGCTTTGAAGATCCTGAAGAGAATTCCAGAGAGACAGCAGTGTGAATTACTCCATGAAATTTTGATTCCTGAGATCCACCAAGTCTAAATATGTGTAAAATTTAGGAGATTTGAATGCAGCCTTAAAATGTCCATGTGTTTCCAACACAATTGTCTATCCAACTGTTTTATTTCAAGGATGTACTCTCAAAATGTTCCTGTAGCTTTAATAGTGGTAGGTAAGGTTTTCAGGTGTCATTAGAATTTGCTGAACTTTGCTGCCATTGAAGCCAACAAACAGGAAAACCTTCTCAGTGCTTCAGTGGCAAAAGGATTAGGCCTATAGTGAGTGCTTTTGAAGTCAAGTTCAGTTGCTTCTATATTCACAAGGATTAGAGCTTTGCAGTAATACAGTGATCACCTGCATAATCATAATTTACAGAAGACCTGAGTAAGTACTCAGCAGTAAATTACTGTATCTGAAGTCTCTTGAGAAGTGTCAGGGTTCATTTGTTCTGCTCCATCCCTCTCCTGGTTTGGATCCTGTTGAGAATTCACTAGATGGTCTTTGGTAAGGAATTTAATCTTTCTTTGCCTCAGGTGCACTGTCTACAAAATGGGAATGTACACGCTTTTCAAATTTCCATTCAGTTTCCCTCCTGCTTTTCATACATGGGAGCATCTGTCAAGGTAGAGATTAGAGTGACTCATGGAACAGTTTGGGTTGGAAGAGACCTTAAAGCTTATCCAGTTCCAACTCCCCTGCCACAGGCAGGGATACCTTTCACTACACCAGATTGCTAAAAACTTGCTGGTGTTGCCTTGCTGGCAGGGCAATAGTGATAGCTGGTTCTCCAGAGCTTTGCTCTGTGGAAGTGCTGCAGTAACTGGCTGAAGTTTCAAAAGAACTCCTTTACCAGGAAGTTAAGCTCTTCTTAATGTATGGTTCCAACTGGAGGTGGCATGTGTTGGGAAATGAAAAGGAACCATGAAGGTCATCTTGTAGGGCTGTCTTTACATGAGATGGTTTGATGCTCTGGGTAGGTTGATGGTACAACTATTAGGATAAACAGTCAAGTCGATTCTGTCCCTTTAGGTGTTACTTCTCAGATCTAAAAAGTCTTCCCATCGAGAGGTACAAAGTATGAGCAGTCTTACCCATTTTTGTTCTGTGAGTCTGCAGGGTTCCCCCACAGGCACAGAGCATACTTCCTGCATCCTGGCCTTCAGGTCCACAGTGAATAACAGGGAGGGATACTCAGAAACAGCTCAGGCTGCTGGCCCATGTAGTGTGAAGATACCTCTTTATCAAGGACTAGATCTTGGCTGCAGACATGGACTGCATGCACCCATTGCACCTAGTGCCTAGATGACAATGCATGTCATCTAAAACTCCTTCAAAGGGAAAAAGACAATAATTTCCTGTTTTCATGAGCCCTTTTCTGCAGCCTTCCTTTGGAAACGTGGCTGGGAGAGGTGCTTCCTGGTTGGCCAACCTCCACAAGTCTCAGCAGGTGCAGTACTGCCCACTGCACTTTCACTGCCAACACCTCCTGTGCAGAGGGGCTTGGGAAGTTGCCATTGAATTCAAGATGGAGCCAAGGCTAAATTTTATTTCTTTTAGAGAGGAATTGTAGAAAAGGCAGTGGCAGGGTTTCTGTACAGTGTTGTAAGGAAAAATGTCAGACCAGTCAACAGAGCCACTGGGTTTTAAGGGGCAAACTCCTTTCTTCCAGCTATTCTGCAGTCAAAATGCTGCAGCAGTAAGGAACGGAAAAGAAACAGGCTTGGATTTTTTCTTTGTCCATCAACATAACAGGCATAATAAGCAATGCCAAATTAGTTTTTGAGTTTTACTGGTCAAAATTATTAATGAATTAATTGATGTCTTTTTAAACAAGGATTCCTTTTAATTGTGCTTTTTGAGACTTGCCTTGGTTATTGAAAACCTGGTGCTGCTCTGATAACGGTATGAAACTCAGTAGCTTTAATAGCTGTGAGGAGAGCTGAGCAGGTAAGAGGAGCGCTTTGTCATTTTATCAGTGGTTTTGTGTTTACAGTTTATTAGCTTGTGTTTAAAAATACCATGCTGCCAACTTAAATCACAGCTGGATTCATATGAAGTTTGAAATTGTCACTTGCTGAACAAAATCCTTCTTTTGCTTTAGCTTGCAGATTCACTTGTGCCCTTGGAGATTAAGCCTGGTATTTCCTTAGCAACAGTTTCTGCCGTGTTGCATACTAAAGACAACAAGCATGTGCTGCAGGTACAGTATAATGGGAAAAGGAGAAAAATATTCTTACACTGGGTTTCCTGCCATCTGGGACCCCAGCTGTTCTCATGAGACAGCCCCTCCAACAACTTTTTTCCTATTGGAGCAGAGTCAGATGCTTTGTCCTGGCATGTGTGAGTGAGGAATTACACTTAGAGAGTGGGATGCAAATAAATCTCTACCCTCTTTTTGTTGGCCATGTGCCTGGTGGAGATAAAAGGGGAAACAAGATTATTCCTGAAGAGAGGCTACAAATCATTCTGCTCTCCTCCATAACTGGTGCACCAGGATCAGCATTATCCTCTCGTGGACCTTAGAACTGAGAGTGAGAGGAGAGAGATGACCTAAAACATGCGAAGGGACTGTCTTCCTTAGGTTGCCCTGTTCCCCAAGAAGCAGATTGCACATTGTTGTGCAAGGAACGTACACTCTCTTTCTACCACCTCCTTTAGTCTGACACTACAATTCCTGGCACTAGTGCTCTGCAGAAGGAGATGTCTGGTGGACCTGCTTAGAGGTGGATGCCCTGCTCCCCTTTCTCCTTTGATGCATAAGCATGCAGGGAACTTGGTGAAGCCACACTGCATGCTGCTGCCTTTCCCACTGGGCAGCAGAGCTGAACTGCACTTTATAAGAGGGACCAGTGTGGCAATGTCTTTAATGCTGAGACGTAATGACCAGTGAAGGATTTATATCAGTGCACAGCAGGCAGTCTTACTTTTTCCAAGTCAGTTCCCTAGAACCACTAGGTAACACTGAAAAAGTTGAAGTACTGCAATCCAGTTGATCTGAGACCACTTTCTCCTTTGTGTTGTTAATTTAATCTCTTCTCTACTCTGATCCCTGATGCCAAATAAATGTAGACCTAGGCTTAAAATGCAGAGTCCCTGTAAGTGAATGAGGTAAGCCAGCACAGCAGTATCTCTCAGTATTGGCTGAGCCTGGGACCTCTGGGAGTTGCAGAAGTTGTGTAGACAAGCCTCAAAAACTCAGTCTACAAACACAGAACCGTGTGAATGACCCATGCACAAATAACATCATGCATGCACGTAGGCACACCAGCTGAAGGGAAAATGGTGGGGTTTATGAAGTGAGTCAGGTGCATCCCTGCTTGTGGAATTTGAGCCTAGCAGATGGCATCTCTCCCAAGGACAAAAACCACCCTTCCCTGACTGTTGAAAGAAACATGGGGACATCACCACAGCAGGTTCAGACATGATGCTATATGGTGGGAAAGATCCAGAGTTGAAAGGAGACTAGTCTGTCACCTGGAGAGCACTGAGTGCTGCACAGCACTGGAGTTGCTTCAGGCAGATTCCCCGTGTGTCATGCAGATGCATCCCTATCGAATAGTCTTGCCAAAATTTTGGGAGAAATTTTCCCAACACCTTTTTCCCAGGGTCTGAGTTGCTAGTTCACTGGGAAAGACCAGGGCTGACACTTCCCCAACCTAACTGTCCTGGCGCAGGGCACATGAACTTATTTTACACGATAATTTCCCCACTGTTCTTCTTATAGGAATCTGGTTTTCATCTCCATGCAGTGGTCTTTCAGAAGTGCTTAGTTAACTCCACACTGTGCCCACACATGCAGTAAACACGCAGTGCTGGGTCAGCTACCGCTGCACGTGCTAACCCTGCCTCGCCCTCGCTGTTGATGGAGAAAGGGGCTCAGGGATCAGTTAAGCTTTCTGAAGCAGCACAGAATTACACCCAGATCACACTTCAGTGATTTTTCAGGCACTGCAGCATCTCTCACGCCTCCCTGTCTGTATTCAAGTTCTTCCTAACAACTCACTTTTCTGAGGCCAGTGGGAAATAAATTATCCATTCTCCTCGTTCCCTGAGTAGGTACTTCCTCTGGGTTTACCTGTTTCTCAACTTGTTGCATCTATTAGAGTGTTATTTTCAAGGTATTAACTTCTTTAAGGTGTGATTCCTAGAAAACATTGCAGAGTACTTGAATGCTAAAATAGAAAGCTTTGGTCTTGAATTGAGTCAGACAGGCCTTTTAGCATGACAGAAATTTGAACAGAGCTGAATTTGACAGAAGTTTCAAGATGACGGAGATTTGAACTAAACCTGCTGATTTTTTTCTATAAATGGTAGCTTGTGTGTGCAGAGCTGCAGTGGAGCCCAAGGCTGGTTTTCTCTTCTCCCCTTTAGCACAGCACTGCAATATTCCCCTGTAGTCACAGAAAACAAAATCAGTATACCTTTCCTATCTCATGTACTTTTCATTCCAACATTATAATAAGCTGATCTTATTCACAGCATTACTGTGCACCTTCTCATCCATTAGCTCCCTCCAAAACCTCCGCAGCCTCCTGCCAGCAAGAAGAGAAAGCGAGTGAATGATGACGTGCCAGAGTGTAAAGCTTTGAAGCCATTGCTGAGTGGCTCCATTCCTGTGGACCAGTTTGTGCAGACACTCGAGAAGGTATTAAGTCTTTGGTGGCAAGTGAGGTTCAAGCAGATTTCTACTCTAATCTCATAAATGTACTGCTTTATTAGCAGGGAAAGGGAAATAATTTTTGTGTAGCTTAAAATGGAGAAGGGCTTTTAAGCTATCAAAGTACCTCAGGAAACCTGTATCCCTGCACTGAGTATGGGGGGAACAGTTCTTTGTGGAGATATGTCCTGATACAGAGGCTTCCTGAAAGTCATTTCCTCCTGGTTTCTCATGGAAGTAGAGCTTTTGGGGCCACTCTGGGTGGCCCCAAAATTTTCCCTATTCAACTTTTGGATTTATCAGCAATAAATTGAAACAGTGGGGAGGAGGTCTCTGAAGTATTAAAGGTAAGCGAGTGAAGAGATCCTGGCAATGTCTCCCCTGTTGTGAAGTTTTCTGGGGAGCTGCAGGACAGGGGCTTGGTGGCTGAACTTGCAAGCAGTTGGTTACTGCTTTGTGGAGCTCTGTTCCCACCTGTGGGACTCCTTGGAGAAAATTCACAGGAAAAATGGCAGGATTGTCTGTGAAGAAGTTTGTTCTGGGATTCAGTAGCTCTCCACTATCATCTTTGAGGTAGTAATGTCAGCAGATGGTCATTTCTGTAGTTAAAGGAGCCATTGTCCTCTTTGCCTCTCAGGATTTTGCAAGTGCAGTGGAAAATGTTGGGTTTAACCTCCCTGTTTATCCATCTGTATAATGAGGGTCTGTGTATGTTACTTCTGCAAAGCCTGGAGATCTAGGATGTCTGCAGTGGCACTCTATTTTGTAACCACCTTCCCCTCTCCATCCCCCTGTGCCCTAGTCATTTATCTAGTTTCCTGAGTTGTAGTAACATCTCTTTCTTTTAACCCCTCCTCAATGCTACATGTAGCATGGTTTCAGTGATGTGAAGGTGGAGGACACAGCCAAGGGCCACATCGTACTCCTCCAGGAGGCAGAAACCCTCATTCAGATTGAGGAGGACTCCACGCACATCATCTGTGACAACGATGAACCTTTGAGGGTGAAACTGCGTGACCTGGTTCTCAAATTCCTGCAGAAGTTTTAGCTCATGGACATTGTGCTGCTCTGCAAGGGGGGACCCCAGGGCACCAGAGCTGAGAGCTTTCCAAAGGGTGATCCCAGGGAGAGAAAGGGTTTACTGATTCACAGAGACCAGAAAGGACCTTCCCCTTCATGGAGAAGCAAGGAAATATTTTTAATATCTATTTTTTTAATTTTATTTTTAACTGGTTTTGGAGTATTTTGGAGGGGATTCTTGTTCTGTAAAATTGGGAGTTTGAATCTTACAGGAGATACGAACTGCAGAGTAAATAGAGTGTGTATTTACAAGGTCAAGGTGAAATTGTTTGCAGACACAGCCATTTCTTTGTGTGACCCACTCAGCAATGAATGCCCCAGTCCTTTACCTGAGGAGACTCTGTAGTGGAACAATGACCACGGATATGAAGAGATTTATTTTTCTCCCCATTGCTTCTTCCCGGTCACCAGATCCCATTTCCTGACTGTCCTCCATCTACATTGTGCACGTGTATTTCACTGGCACAAAGAGAAATGAGAAAACTGGGGCAAAGATTATTAAAACAAAAATAGGAAAAGAGGGCTATGCTGGACGTGAAGAGTAGCTGGGAAGTGGCAAGATACACATGTTAGCAATGCCAGGTGTTCGCAATTGATGCTGCAGCCTCACCTGCTGTGACCAGATTTGTCCACCCAGCTCTAGGCTCTTCACTGAGACAGATACACGGAAGACCAGTTTCTCCTGGGTTCCTCCATCATCAGTGGAGGAAATATCTCAGAAAAGTACATTCAAAAGTACATGAAGTAGTTAAACTCCTAGCACTCATGAAAAACCTTTGAGATTCAAGTGCCTCTCGTTTCTACCTTGCAAAACCCTGTCCTTTCAGCCCCCACAATCCCAAATCCTGGCTGAAATACTGAGTCATGTTCACAAAGCCATCTGTACTGCAGAACTGGGGAGGTTTTTCACTCCCCAAATCATATATTTGGGGCCTAAACTTAGTTAATAGTATTGCTTTTAAAAGCAACCGATTTCTCAGATTTACTGCTGTTTGTTTTTTATTAGATTGCTTTGTATTTATTTGGTGTTACAAATAAAAAGCATAGTAAGACTGCCAAGGAGGAAGCACATTCTGTGGTTTATAAAAGCATCTATGTGCCTCTTCCACATCTGCCTCTCTGTGTCTGTACACATTTGTAAAATATAACTACTCCTTCAGTTTATAGCTTTGGAGAGATTAAGGCAGTGGAAGAACAGCTCTGTAATGAAACTATTTGCTATTGCCTTTTCCACATCATATTTTGTACATATTAAGGATTCCTGTGCAGTTGGGTGTACAGGCTCCAGTGTCCACGCCTTTGCTTTCTGTAGGTGTCATGGGTGTGAGAGAAATCATACCGTTAATGTCTAAAAAACTTGTTGCAGTAGCATTAATCCTCATCAGAGTTTACAACATTTGCAGCAGCTCAGCTTCTTTATCACAACTCGAAAACAAAATCAAAGAATTGGACGTATTTCATTTTGTAATTGAATCTCCAAGGAGATTATTTTGAACATAGCTGAGGCAGGGCGAGAGGGAAGAGAGGGCCTCGTAAGAGTCCCCGAGAGCACCTTTACTTCTCTTTGTTACCCAGCCCAGTGCTCCAGAGCCTTATCTTGTGATTATACTCATTTGCATTTATAGTTACGAGGAACTTCACTTGTTGCTTTAAGAAACGAGACCCAAGGCTGTGTGTCAGTGCTTGGTGCATCCCCCGTGGCTGAGCATGGGTGTCCCAGTGGTGTGCTGGTTGGCAGAGCATGAAGGCAGTGGTTTTGGCTTGGTGAAGGCTCTGCTGGAGTGGCAGCGTTAGGAAATCCAAAGCCACTGTGCTTTCATGGAGGACTCAGGGAGGACCTTGCTTTTTCTGGGGAAAGAACAAGAGTGCCTTGTTCTCATGGCCCAAGGAGTGAGAAGCATTAAAGCCCAGGTACAAAGTGTCAAGAAGACCTCAGCTGGGGGAGAGTGAGTTGCAGCTACCTGTGGTCAAAAGGCAGAATCCAAGAGCTGAGCTAGCTGGGTACTGAGAGATAGGGGGACATTTCTATGACATTGATGTGATTATATGACATAGAGCCCTGCAGTAACAGGGCTGCTGTTTCAGTGACTTTAAAGATTTAATGGAGCTCTGTGTTTCTCTGACTGCAGGTGTGTGAAGGGCAGGAAGGTGAGAGAGATTTGCTGTCTTTGCTGAAGTTATGCAGTCCAACCAGCTTCACACATCAGGGGAGAATAACCTCCTCATGTACCCATCCAGCACAGCCTCCTCAAACAGAAAGTCAGGTTAGTCATAGGCTTTACAGATCTCAAGGTATTAAGGAAATATTTAAATGTGAAGAGTGAGACAGACTATTGGCTGCAATCACTGCTCCACAGGAGTGACTAGTGTATAATTGGGCCAAATAAACCTGTGGAAATCTCTCAGTGCTGCCTAATATGACAGAACTATTGAGGTGCAGTCTAGTTCTGCCTGTGATGGATGCTTTGGGATGTGGGCCTGGCTCAGTGCCTCATTCTCCCCTTACATGAAATAGAAATGGTACCATCCCCCTTCGCAGGCTACCTTGAGACTGAAAGCTGCTGCGGCAGACATCATAGTAAAAGCACAGTGGTTTGAAGGTATTTCAGGAACTGGGAGTGGGCTGCTGTGATCATTAACAGGGTTAGCCCTGTACTCAATCTCAGCAGTCAGTTTTTAGCCTGGTTTGCTGTTGAAAGGCAACTGATTTGATTGGGCTGTTACAGAAAAATCCTTATTTGAGGTGCTGAGCTCTGGCTCCTACCAGTAACAGCCCTGCCGATGTTTTAACAGGTCATCTGGTAGCTAATGGCTTTCCAAAGGCTTTTTACATTTTTCTTCTTGTCATTTTGGGCAGGAAAACTCCCTTTACTGCTCCAGTCCAGTGGCTGAAAACTGAGTCATTCCTTATAAACAGAAAACTTGTGCTTGCTTGAAAAATAAACATGGGGGGAGCAGGGGAAGGAAGAGGGAAAGTCTTTAATGAGAAGATCTTTATTAAACTAGCAAAAACTAGCTGGTTCATTCTGCACAGAGAAAGACAAATAAATAGCTTTTCTTCAGGCTGGGTCAGTCCTGCTGAGGTAACCATGGCAGCCCAGGAGAGCTGCGAGCGAAGGGGGATAGATGGCAAACACATCTTAACCAGACTTGGTACACTTTAGTGGACAAACAACAGCAAAGGTACTTGGTTTCACACTCTTTATTCCAGAAAGGAGAAATATAAAATCCCTTTGGCTACTGTGTGATGGTCACTGGGCTGTGGCCATCCCCAGCCCCTGTAACCTTATGTGATGTGGGAGCCCCCCATCCTGTGCTGCGCTTCACTGCCGTCCCTCTGCAGCTCTCCTAATCAAGCACAAACAGCGATGGGTTGCTTCCCAAGCAGCCGCTTTGCAGGGCTGCTCCTTGGCCCCTGGCAAGTGATTAATTCTCAGCCCACTTCCCAAGCTGTGCACTCCCTCAGCGCAGCCAGGGCTGGGGACGATGCAGGGAATAGGTTAAAATTGGCTTTCTTCACTTGGATGGCTTTTATGGAACAGATATTCCTGGATGGAGTGAAGCCTGCTGTGTTTTCTTTCTATTAATGTGAGCCTTAATAGAATCAACTGGAGCAAGTCATTAAATTCCAGGCTGATGCAGTCAGCGGCACTTGGGATCACCTGACCACCTGATGAGTGCCCTGAACCACACCAGTACCACCTCCCTGGGGACTTGGATGTGATGAACAGGGGGAACTGAAGCAAGATGTTGGCCCCACCAACAGCTCAGCCTGAGGGAGGAATGGGGCACCTGAGTGTAGAGGGTTGGGGTTTCAGCTGCACATCATGGCCTGGGTAGGCTCATGAAGGAGAAGGTAAGTTGGATCAAACAGGTCCCCATTTACACATCATGTATGATACATCACCTGGGACTCATGCACTGTGAGCCCCTCCCATGGGGCCCATCGGTTGGGACCCCTGGCCTGTGAACCTGTTCTCTGAGGAGCCATCACCTAGGACCCATGATCTGTGAGAACCCATCCCTTGGGGACCTGGCACCAATCACCTCTGACTCATCACTAAGGACTCATCACTTGAAAGCCACCACCTGGGCCCCATCATTTTGAGGATCCATCATTTTGAGGATCCATCATGAAGTCTTGTGGCCCACATGTACTAAGCCAAGTCTCTCTCTTTGGCCTTGGGGTGACAGCCAAGCCTCCCAGTCCTGCTCTCCCAGGCATGCCATGGGGGCCTGTGTTCCGAGGAGGCAGCTCTGAGGTCTAGGGGGCATTCTCACTCCTGGGGACACAGTACTTCTCCCATGAGGACACTTGGGGCCACAGGATGCTGCCCAGGAGCTCAGGTCAGTCTTGACTAGGAACCAGTAGCAAGTAGTGTACCATGGGCACAGCTTTGTTAGGGCCAGAGATCATTGGCCTCATCCTGCATCTGTCCTGGGGACTGATGCAAGGGAGCAGCACCACAGCAGGCTCCTAAATCAAGAGGGATTTATTCAGCCTGAAGATGCAGTGATGTCCCCAAACTCCTCTTTCGAAGTCACAGCATCAATTTGCTGCATTTTTATTGGCAGGTTGGACAATTAAAGGCTCTCTGCCTTGACTGCCGCCAGAAGTGAACGTATTCCTCCATCTTCTCTCATTGGATGCCCCTCAGTGTCCCCAGGACATGTTCTGCTCCTTGTCCCTGAGCACACAGAAGGATGATGTCTGCAGCTCAAGCAAGTCTGGGCTGCCGCTGGTAATTAAAGCTATGTGAGTGGATGTCCTGAGGCAGAGCATAATTCAGTACAATTAGGCCGAGCTGTGGGGTTAGCATGAGCTCCCTGCTGAGAAAACCTCTACCAACCAGCTAGCTCCTGCTGCAGCAATAACCAGAGGTACAAACACTGCCCCCTCCTGCTAAAACTGCATTACTATGGTTTTCTTGATACTAATGGATATGTGGTAACAACAATGGCGAGGGACAGAGCAAAGCTGTGATTCCATGAAAATCAAGGTGGAAGGAGCGGGCGTTATCTCCCCTCTCTTTTTCAGTCTTGCAGGGAAAAGTAAAGCCAAACTGTGCTGGGTTTCTGCCACAGCGCTGCTCCAGGACTTGCTGCCCCCCCAGGGCAGAGCTGGGCCCAGGCTGGTGGTCACAAGAAGGGGTGGTGCTCGAGCCAGGGCTATGTTCTTTCTGTCGTTATTCCTACACTAAATGACTGGGTTGAAGCGCACAGTGACAAATTACCCTTCCCTCACAGGCACAACACTGAGTGCAGTTGAGGTCTTCTATTAATTGCCTGGCTAATAACTGCTCATTTCCCTCTGACTGCTCTTAATATTTACTATTTTGAGCCTCTCAATTACAGCATGGGGCTGTGGGCCACAGGGTGCCTGCAGGTGCTGATGATGCCTGGTTTTCTTCCTTACATCCTGCAGCCATTTGGTCGCATCATGGGCAAAACTCTGCTCTGCCCAGGGGTTTTAAGCCAAACCCAGGGCTCCCAATGCTGTTAACAACAGGCTTTAACATTTGGTCAGCCCTGAAGTGGACAGGTAGGGATTTGGAGTGTTCCCTGTTCCCCACCAGTCCCACTCCCAAAACGCCTCATGTTCCTGGATTTAAGCCTGTTTTCCTCTCTATTTGTGAACACACAAGTGGTGCCAGGGTCCGCAGGCTGCCCTGGAGGAGCAGTCAGTTAATGAAGCCGGGAGTGATGGTCCCAGGGTGACCTCGGCTTTGTGTTGCTGCTGGTGTCCAGCCCTGCAGGACCGTTTCTGCATTTCCAGCCAAGGGAAAAAGCCCAAACCAAACCCATTAATTTCCCTCTTCCCGGCTGCCTCAGGGTGGCCAGGCACAAGGCAGGGCTGTGGGAAGGTGTGATGCTCTCCATCTCTTGGGAGCTGGTTGTTTTTATGGCACTGATAGGCAGAAACACAGGGAACAACGTCAGTGAAATTGCTTTTACTGGGGGATGTGTCATCTGCAAGGGAACATTGAGGACATTTCGCGTGGAGGTGCAGAGTGTAAAGCACTTCTCCTGCCCTCTGTCCTGGTACAAGGGAATGAATTATTAAGGGCATTTATCCCTTTCTCCTCTCCCGTTCCCCCATCCCAAGGTACAAACCCTCATATAGGGAAATGAAAAAAAAAGGCAACGTGGAAGTGAGTGGACACCTGGGAGGGAGAGCCACCGTGCAGGATGGACTGGGTAGGCTGGGAGAGGGGCTCTCAAGAACCTCATGCAGTTCAACAAGGATAAGTGTAAGGTCTTGCACCTGGGTAAGCACAGGCAGGAGTGCGGCACAGGCTGGGATCTGCCTTGCTGGGGAGCAGCTCTGTGGAAAAGGTCCTGTGGGACACAAGCTCAATAGGAGTGAACAGTGTGCGGCTGCTGGAAGGAAAGCCAACGGGGTACTGGAGCATCACCAGCACAGATAACGACGTCATTGTCCCACCCTACCCAGCACTTGTCAGGCTGCACCTGCAATAATGTGAGGTTTTGGTCCAAACTGTATAAAAAAGATGTGGATGGGCTGAAGAGCGTCCAGAGGAGGACCACAAAGATGATCCAAGCACTGGGCAGCCGTGTGAGGAAAGGCTGAGAGAGCTGAGCTTGTTCAGCCTGGAGAAGAGAAGGCTCAGGGAGACCTTATCCCCATGTTCCAGCATTTAAAGAGTGGCTACAAAGAAGATGGAGACTCCCTTTTTACAAGGAGTCAAATGGAAAAGATATGGGGTGATGGGCACACGTTACTGCTGGGGAGATTCCAACTGGACGCAAGAGGAAAACTTCACACTGAAAACAATCAGCCACTGGAATAATCTCCCCAGTGTAGGACGCTGTCAAGATTTGGCTGGACAGGGTGCAGGGCCATCTAGTCAAGGCCAAGAAAGGTTGGCCCACATGATCCTTGAGGTCCCCTCCAACCCGTGATTGATTCTATAACTGACTGCATTTTCGGGGTGCCCCAGGAGCTCTGCAGCTGCTGCAAGCCCCATTCTGGCTGCCTCCCCTCTCCCCCAGCCCCCGTGGAGCAGACACGCAGACACTCTCAAGTTAAACTCTGCATTTATTGGATCCTTTTACAAAACCTCGGCATTGTGCTCGTGTTGATGGAGTTTTTTCCTCTCGGTTTTTGTCAGTTCCATTTCAAACCCGGTGCTCACAGAGCAGGTTCACGACCACGGCGCGGGGGGACAGGGGCTGTGCGACACCAGCGGGGCCCCGGGGGGCTGTGTCACCGCAGATGATGCTATTTACAGTGAACGTGACAAAAAAACCTCGCTCCACATCCGGCACCCGCAACCCCCGGCCCCTGGGAGAAGCAGCAGGAACATGGGATAGGGGGAAAGGCCTTTCCCTTGGGAAAGGTGCAGCCGCCAAGGGGCCTTCCGGGCTCCTCGGGGCTGGGCTGGCGGAGACCGCATGTTCCGGAGCTGGGATGAGCCGTGCAACCTGACCTGAGCTTCAGAGCCATCCTGGGACCCCCGGGAGCCACAGGAGAGTGATGGGTTGCAGAGGAGGGTCAGGGCAGTGGCACATCGCGAGTGCGCCCCAGAAATGCCCTTCTCCTCCCTGACAGTGGAAGAAAGCCCAAGGACAGCTCAGGTCCTGGGGTGCCTCAGGAGCAGACAGCTGGGGTGCGAGTCACGAGTCTCTTACTCTGGAGTGACTTTAGAGGCGATTTGGGAAAGAGCCACGGCAGCAGAAGAGGGACGGCACCAGCGCTGCACATGGGGAAGGAGATGCTCTTGTTGGCTTTATGGGACTACATCTCCTGCAACACTGCTACCGCCCAGCAGGTCCCCACCCCGCGCAGCTGCCACCAGTGACACACAGCAGCCCTCTACCCCCAAATCCTTTCCCTTCAGGGGGCCTCCATCCCAGGATTCCTCCATTCCCAGGAAGCAACCATCTCATGACATGCACCGTGATCCTGACACGCAGCCTCATCCCAGTCAACCGCAGTGCTCCAAGCCTGACCTTGGCTACTGCAGCACCAGGGATCCTCCAAAAACCACTTTGGGCAAGAGGTGAGTGCGGGAAGGATCTGGATTTCCACTGCTGAGCTCTGCATCTAGAACTGAAACACACCAATGGGAAGAAGAAACCCCCAACCCCAGCCCTGCTGCTGGTTCCAGCTGCAGCCAAAGCAATGCGGCTCAGTGACCCCCAAGCATCCGCGATGCAGATGGCAATGCAAATGCTTGTCATGACTCCCACCTTTTCCAAGCTCCCTGTGCTGCAGTCTCGCACCAGAATAATAAGATTTCCCTCAAGGTTTTTAGCAATCAGCTGCTGAGAAGTGCCTCTGTTTCCATAAAGTGCAATCCATGCCGGCACTGCTCCTGTGTGACTCCACCTGTGCGGGCAGGGAGCTGGGAAAGGCAGAGCTGCCTCCACCCTTGGCTGACACAGGGACCTGTGCTGTGCGCGAGCGACTGCATCGCTGCTACCGAACCACCCATTAATGAGGGGAGAATTAAAGCCAGCGGCAGAGCAGGGTCAGGCCCCTCAGCGATGCTGGGGCTCGTGCCAAGTGCCGTGTTTCCACCCCGAGTAGCAAACATCCTTCCAGGTGTTGGGGCCTTGCAGGAGCCTTCAGTCACGTGCTTAAGGAGACTGAGCCTCCCCGTGCTCCGTTTTGAGCCCCTGAAGTTAAAACAAGAGGAGGGGAAACAAACCCACCCAGAAAGGAAAAGAAGCCGTGATCCGCATTTCGCCGCAGGGTAGTGCTGGTGAATGCAGTAGCCGGTGGCTCTGCTGGGGACTGTTGCCCCTTCTCTTCCCCGTACCAAGGCGCAAGTGCTGGTGCTCCTGTGGGGCTGACATGAAAAAGTGGGTGAAGCGTGGCTGGAGAGGCCACTGCACACCCCAAACCACGGGGCAGGCTGCAGGAGGGGCAGATGGACCCTCCCTGCTCCTGTTCCAGGACACACCACAGGGACAACGAGGGTAACAGCCTGCTGCTGCAGGGTGCAGGATGCTGAGCTGCGTGGGGCTTGGAAAACCAGGGACACTGATCCGAATCACACGTGTCACCTCCCCATCAAACCAGCCAGAGCTTCTCCAGGCTGCTCCTAAGCATCTGGGATCACCAAGGGAGAGCATCGCACAAGAAGGGACAAGGTGAAAAGAGCCCTTGAGCGCAATCCCAGCGGCAGCTCCCAGCTCCCATGAAGGAAAGCTCTGGGTGGGGTTAACCTTGGGGGAGGATGGGATGGGGTTTAAGGCAGTTACGCTGAGGCCCATGAGCAAACCCAACATGGGCAAGTTTTGCTCTGGAATGTGACATGAGAGATGAAGCAGAGTGGAGACCCCAGCCCATGGTGCAGCCCAGGTCCTGGCACACCCAGGCCAGGCAGGCGCTTCACTTCAGCTCTGCTTGGCTGCACACAGGTTGGGGTTAGCGTCTTCTCCTTCCTCCACCCTGCAAAATGCAAATCAGTCTCAGGAGAAGGCCCAGAGGCCCCGACACCCATCACACTGGCACCAAGAGCTGCATTGTGCCCACTCCCCAGCAGGGACCAGGCACCTGAAGAGCCAGCGCTCAGCACCTGTGTCCACACTTGGATGCTTTTGGGAAAGAGGTTTATTTTACCAGCAAAGGCTCGTGTAATGGATCTCAGGGTGCTACTGCAGCAGCTCTCCAGGGTCAGTGAATGATGCCCTGAAGGGCAGGAGGAAAAGTCCCAAAGCTCTTGTGGAAAGCCCAGGACAAATCCCGACACTCTCCGCCGCTGCCTTCAGTGCTGCAGTACCTGTAGAAAACCACGGGCCAAGGCAGCCCACTTAAATGCATGAGCCTGGGGCACTGCCAGCCCCCACTGTGCTGCAGATGGATCACTCCTAAGCCCCAGACACGCTCCCTGTCTCCAGAGGTTCAGCAGCACCTGCCTGTGCACTGCATGGACTGGGAAGGACACTGAGACTGCAGCAACCAAACTCCCCTGCGGCTGCAGCCTGGGGCCCAGTACAGTGCTGGGAGCCAGGGAAGGACCCTCCAGGGCCAAGCTCTTCCCTGCTCACCCCCTCTCCGAGGGCAGGGCTGAGGATGGCGCACAGAGCACAGCACAGAGACACCTGAAAGTCCTCAGTAGTAGCCACAGGGCAAGATGAGCCAGGACACAGTGTGTGACAGGGGAGGAGAAGGGCTGCCCCACAGGAGAAAGGATGGAGACAATGGTGGTGACCAGAGCTGCCTTGATGTTGGAATAACCTCTCTGCAGTAAAACACCTCCAACCCGGCCTTGCTACGGTCCCCCTTGAGCAGACAAACGGTCCAGAGGGGAACAGGGAGTGGGTAGGGGGGGACAAAGAAAAGGATTTAAAAAACAGAAAACCCTCACGCGGCAAATCTAAACCACTTTCATTTTAAATAACAATAATTATAATTAAAAAGAATGGTTGCCCTTGGCTGCGGAGGGGCAGAGCCGCCAGCCAAAGGGCCATTCCTCAGTGTACGATCCTAGGGAGTGTCTTTACAGAAGCTGTGAGATCCCGTTCCCTGTTTCTCGGTCAAGCTGCCGTGGGCAGAGCGGGAAAGGAGGGGGAAAGGTGCCCATCCAAATCCAGGACGTCCCTTTGGCTCCGCGGGAGGGAGGCCGGAGTCAATAGCAAAAGGCATTTTGCCCTCACAGCCCCGTCAGAAAAGCCACTTTGTGCCCTCAACCGCCTCGGCTGGAGCTCGGAGAGGCGGGAGCGCCCGCTGCCCCCCGCTGCTAGATGAACTTGAAGCACTTTGTCTTGTCGTGGGGCAAACGGGTCTTGAAGAGGACCGAGTCCACGCGGAACTGGGTGTAGAGCAGGGGCATGTACCCGTACACCTTGACAAAGAAGTTGATGCACTTGTGTCGCTCGTGGAAGTGAGAGTCGTCGTGTGAAAGCGCCTGAGGGCACCCGGGGCAGCGGAAAGTCCAGCGGGAGGTCACCTGCAATGAGAGGGACAAAGATGGTCACTGGCACACTGCCTGCAGCAGCCCAGCTCAGGGGACACCCTGCCTGTGCCCAGTGCATTGCACAGTGGAGCCTGGCTTGATGTCCTGCGTGACAGGCCACACGCTGTCACTGTGATACGGCACGGAACTGGCTGTGCTCTTTTGGCTGATGGGATTGCCTTGGAGGGTGTCCAGGTGGGGATGGATATGGTTTGTCAGAGCAGAGACATAAAGCGGGGTGCAGTTACCTACTAATGCTTAGCTGCCTTTTTCTGGTTTAACATTTGAGAAGCTGTTTCAGGAAAAAAAGACTCAAAAAGGAACCCCTTCCCTTTCACTGGCTTCAGGCACAATCACAGAGTGGTTTGGGTGGGACCTTAAAGCTCATCCAGTTCCAACCCCTGCCATGGGCAGGAACACCTTCCACCAGACCAGGTTGCTCCAAGCCCCATCCAACCTGGCCTTGAACACTGCC